>PVIJ01008013.1:0-77577 GCA_004024925.1 Scalopus aquaticus | reverse complement strand
CTGCCCCCACCCTCCCCCAGCAGTAAATCCCAACAGACACCTCCTCCGACAGCGGAGACCTCCACCACCCAGGCTCCGCACACACAAAAAATTCCAGCAGCGGCCTCATCCTGTAAAAACCCATTTCCCAATCTCCGGGCATGACTCTCACTCAGCCCGCAGAGGGTCGTCCCTCTTGGACTTTCAATAAAGCCCACTTCAGTCTGATACTCTTGGCCTCTTTCTTTTCAAACATTTTCTCACAATGGGTAACTTTGGATGCTTGATTTAGGAACTTTATTCTTCCCCTTTTCTGTATTTCACACTAATTGTATTAAAGTTCCTTTCCACTGAAGGTCTTAGGCACTAGGGCATGTTTTGTCTTGATGCGGCGGATGGCAGAACCTATTTAGAGCAGGCAAGTTTGGGGATTCTGGGGAGCCCCTCTCCCTGCCCTGTAACACTTCTACTCAGATTGAGGACCTGTAGCTGATACTTGCCAGGAACCTTCACTCTCCTAATAATGGACAGTTTTTGCCTATACTCTCAGCATTCAAGTCCTGCCCAGGAACCCTAGGCCCATAGCAGATGTTCTATTACATCCAGCCAGACTTTCCTAATGCCCACCATATGGTTACCTGGCTGCATAGCCACACACAGTCTAACTGCCAGACCTATCTGTTTTGGTACGATGCCCATTTGTTGAGCTATCCAAAAGACAAACAGGCCCGTGTAGCAAGAGCAAGGATTTGGAGTCAAATCTGGGTGTGAATCCTAATACCACAGCTTACTAACTGTGGGATTCTTTTTAGTCTCTGAGAACCTCAGTTTCCTAAATCTGTGATGATAATGATGATACGGACCTCCAAGTAAATAAAGATAATGATTTGACATTCAAATGCAGCTACTGTTACTGTCTTTATTTATAATCATCACTGGACCTTCCAAAGATCATTCCAAAAGCTTACACCTAACACCAGGCACACTGGATTCTGCGCCCTCACTGCCCTCACTGCTCCATGCTGTTGCATATGCCCATTTACAGATTCTGGCCTTTGGTCATCTGAGAACAGAGCTATTGGCATAACCATAAATCAGTCTAGCTATGGAGTTAACTGAATCACAAAAGACTATTGAGCAGGAAGAGGTGGGTGTACCGGAAGAAGTAGATGCCTAGAGGTATTCTTGGAATGCTAAGAAGGTGGGCAATAGCTGAGGAAAAGCTAAACGGAGGATTGAAACAGGAGAAAATAGCAGGGAGTGGGCAGGGAGAACAAAGGAACACTTATCCTCAATTATCCTGACAGTTCTGGGCTTGGCCTACATTATCAGAATATTTGTTTTAGATCTTCAATTGGCTTTGTCTGTGTAGGTCTCTCCTGGTGGGAACACTGGGAATTTTATAACCCATCCTCCCATCTTCCCCATCCTGTGGTTTTAACTGATGGGGAGGAAGGGAACGTCTCAGTAAAATCAGGTTCCTTCCATACAACACAGCTGCTTTTCTTCATAGAGATTTACTTTTGACAAGTAATTTATGTTGCTTTCAATTACTATGAGCTGTTACTGGGGGTTGGGAGGAAAAAATGGGAGACAAGATTGCTTCGGAGTGTTCTAATGCAGTTTGTTGTAACAGGTGGCCTGAAGAACTGCTGACTTGAAGCTCTGCCACAGCTGCTCTCAGCTGGCTTGACTGATGCAAAAACCTCCGTGAACCCGGACCAGGCATAACCCAGGTGCACGGAGTGAACAGCTGTCTCTATTTCAATTAGGGGAAGGAAGTGGGCACAGATTGGGAAAACAGTATTATAAGAACCAGAGTGCAAAAGGATAGCTTGATTCCATTTTGTTATTTTTTGTAAATGGTTTATAAAATCACATTGATGTCTCAGTAGAGGGCTTTCGCCAATGGCGCGGGGCAGTGCTTCTCAGCCTTGAATGTGCATACAAACCACCTCAGGACCTTGCTAAACCTTAGGTCTGGGCTGGCCTAAGTTTCTGCATTTCTGACAACTCCAAGTGAAGCCAGATTTGCTGGTCTACCAATGGCATCCTGAGTAGCAAAACTGTCAACTACACAGCACTTCAGAATAGAATATTGGTAAAAACATTGTTAAGATGTCAAATGTTAGAAATGGTCTATCAGTAGGAATGAGGTAAACTACATACTGATGAGATTATAAAGGAAATTGAATGACTAAAAATGTTATTAATATTAATGATTTAAAATTGCTCTTTTGACCTCTTAGACTTCTGATCATATACTGTGGGTTTAAAAGTACCCACTACAATTATATCAGAAATGGCTTAGTGTATGAATATTTCAATTTCTGAGAATTAACTACAGGGTTTTTTTTTTAATTACTTTACCATATAATCAAGCAACCAAGGGATTATTTAAAATATTGAATTCCACAGTTTATATGCAAAGTTTTAGAAGAGTTTTTTCCTTTGCTTTAGCAAAATGTTTAATTCTAAGGCACTACAAGTCTAAAAACTAAGGCAAATATCACTGGGAATGCACTGCATAGGGCAAACTGGATGCTGAAAAGGAGAGCAGCAATTCATTTGCACATGCCCTAGCTGACAGGAAAAGAATATGTGAAATTGTTAAACTGATGTGCTTTCAATCATCTTCCTGTTCCCCAATAACAATTCTACCATCCTCATTATTCCAGAAAAGGGAAGATGAAAGGACATTCCCATGAGATGGGTGGAGGAAAGGGATGGAGGCATGCCAAAGGTGACTGATAGTGATGACTGGCAAGACAAGTCCAAGGGCCTAGAGACTAGAAGAAGCAGGAAAAAAACAGAGTTGGGAATCAAATCAGCTGTAGCATATTTCAGGGAGTTGGTGAAGGCAGGGGAGGCTGGATCTTTAGGGAAGTCCCTAGGACAGGACTGAGCCACAGATGAAGAGAACTTAACTTGACCTGAAGAGACCCTAACAGCAGATAGGCAATTAGCTGCACAGAAGAGAAAAGACTCCTGGAGTTCCTCCATGCTTTCCTGGCACCGTCACACCGAAGCAGGAGGTACAAATCTGAAAGAGTAAGACTTGACCTAAAAAGCTCTGAGTTACCTCAAAACCTATATAAATTGATTGAATTAGAGTGAATTAATTTAGGTGTTTCATTTCCACCCCTCTTACTAAGTAGACAGGAAGTTCTTAAAGAAGATCAGGACTTCCACAGAAAATAAATCATCCTTTATTCAGCTCAGACAACAGGAGTTTAATTCCCAATCTTGCTTTAGCATAATGAATCATCCCATTTTAGTCAGCAGGTTACCTGGTACTGAGGTGGAAACAGTTTCACACCAATTTCTCTGTCACTGCTCTTCCCCCAGTTCTGCTCCTCTGTGAGCTGAATTCTAACAAGAACTTTGGCACTGTCTGGAACTCTTACTGCCAGAAGCCTGGAATTGGGGGTAGCCCCTAAACTTGTGCTCATTCAGGCTGAAGCCATTCTAGTATTCGTTGTCTGATATTTGTGTGACTTAATTTCCTGAGTGTGTTCAGACAACAGAATCAAAAAATCAGGAGCATCAGAAAGAGACTTCATGCTGAAGTCCGCATTAGGCATTTATCAACCATCTGGCTATGGGCAGCCCCTCTCCTATAAAACTGATTTAATACCACTCTTAGAGCGATTAGCAATACTACATATGAGTTGACGGACACACAGGTAAATTTCAATAAGTAAGGACTATATATTATTCCAGTACCTTCCACTATGTTAAGGGCCCTGCAATAGCCTGTTCAACTGGGACCACAGACTGTTCCTCTCTCCAGAGAGCACGTTTTCCATGTATTACAACTCCCCACACATTTTCCTTCCTCAAGAATAGGTGTCATAGATATTCTGCTTTGCCATCCAGACTACCACCAACCCCCAGCCTGTCAGGACCAAAGGATACATTTCCCCCAGTGATGACAGAAAATGCCCACTGTCTCTAGAAATTTCCTCAAAGTCATATCCACTTCCTGGAGGGGCAGGCTACAACCAAAGACTTGGTAGACACGGGGGCATAAAGGCCAATCCTAGTGTCCCAAGCCAAGGAAATTCTGAAAGGTCATCCCAGTCTCAGAGTTCAGCTGGCCAAAGGAGAATTTTCAGTGAGTGTGGCACAGTCCAACTTTTTCCTTGGCCTAATCCTGCTTCCTTACCTTTTTCTATAGATACTGGCCAAGAGCTCTGACTCACAAACATCCTGTCTGCCGCTCTCTGACTCAGAGTCAGTCTCCTACCCATCTGGTGACAAAGGGCACTACGTTCCCTCTGCAGAACCTGCACCTATTATTATCAATATGAACACTGTGCAGTTGACAACACAAACTTGGTGAAATAAATGTTCCCAGCCCTCTTGGCCACTATTTTTGGTCCACTACTACATGTCATAGACATGCTTCTTCCTTCAGAAGGGTTTTCCTCAGCCTGCCCACCAACCAAACATGTCCCAGAGGGACCATTATTTACACGCCTGCTGGTTTTAGGATACTTGCATCCTGGAGTGTTGGCTAACAGAGACCTTGCCTTGAGCCTTCCTTTGATCTAGAACAAAACTGCAACCACACCAAGAACATTTTTATATCATTGGCTCCACTCTATGTGAAATTGCCAGTTCTTCTAAACAGATTAAGCACATGCATATAACATAAGCCCTACAAGTAGCTATATAAATGGACCGTTTTAGAAAATGAGTAGAATAAATATGCTCTAGAAACACAGCACAAACAGTGCCCAGTCTGTGTTCCCTGGGTTGATTTGCAAATTGGCTATTTGAAACTCAGGATGCATTACCCCAGAAGCAATGTTCTAAGTAATGGCTATATTCACAAAGCCCTAGAAAACTCACACTCCCATTATTATTAAAATGGCACTACTTTTATGGAGAAAATACCCTTCACAGGGCATAAGGAGGAAATATGTAGAACAGGAACATGTAACTCTCTCTCTCTCTCATAAGTGCACTCTCCTCTCTGCCACATATTGGTGAAATCATCCATGTTCCAGATGGCAGTAAGGTCAGGCAATAAACCTAGCCCAGCCCCTCACCTCTCCCCAGAATCCTCCCTGCAGACCTTGGACACAAATGTAATGCAGACTTGGTGACTTCTGACCTCTGCCTTCTACTGGATGATAAAAACAAAATACAGAAGATCCAAAAATATTCCTTGATTCCTGAGTTAGAAAGAGAACCTTCTCTGGCATAGTGCTGAATATAGTTTGGGAGTATCAGTATGTATGTGAGAGTAAATCGCATTATTTCCTATGAAGAAGCCTAACAAAGAATGGTTGAAGTTAGAAAGTCTAACTTCTGGATTTAATGTACCCCCCTCCGACAATTCCAACTTGTCACACAAATAAAAAAAAAAATCCTTCTAAAATAATTTCATGAGGCCTCCTGAAGCAGAATAAATATATGTGTAGCATAATGCAGAGGTTTCTCAAAGTTGTAATCCCATGATGCCTGAGCATCACGTGCAAACTTGTTAAGAATGCTAATTTGGGATACCACCCCAAAACTACTGAATTTCAGAAACTGTAAGATGGAGACCTAGCAATCTGTGTTTTAATGAGACCCCCAGATTAATCTTTATACTTATTAAATATATGCCTTATATATTTAATACACTAAAACTTGAGGATCACCAACCTAATAACTTTGAAAAATGACGTAATAGAATCAAGATTAACTTCTTTTCAAAAATAAAAGACTAGAAAAACTGTCACTCTAAGTATTTTATATAGGGCCTCCCTGGTGGTGCAGCTGTTAAGCCCCGCACTGTGGAGGGGTCGGCAGAAGCGACGCCAGTTCAATGCCCAGCTGGGGAGATTCCCACATGGCCGCAGCAGACCTCTCCTGCCTTGCCTGCTGCTCCCCTCAGCAGTGTATTTTGTTGATCTGCCTGTTCTACTCCCCACTCTGTCTCTCGTGAACCCTATCACTGCCCCACGCCTCTGGCCTGTACCCCAGCTTGTATGCATAAATAAATAAATCTTTTTAAAAAAATTCTATATATACCATAAAATATTATCCTTCTAAAGTACCCAAAAGTTCAACTCAAAGATGGATATTCCACATCTCATATGTTCAGGCTTCTATCTTGTATGCTAAGGAAGATTAAAATGGGAGTGACTATATAATGAATGGAGTATAAAGAAGTTGCAATCCTATGTGGCAGAAGGAATAAAAGGTAAGAAGGATTAACTTCTTAATTCAAGAAGGATAATTAATACCAGAGATGTTATTTGTACTTTTTTTAGAAAATATATGAACAAAACCTAATTGGGGAAATAAAATAATTTTATAGAAAGAAACCAGAACAAAATTTTGAAGCAATATCAGAGCCAGGTCTTGAAAGACAGGTATATATCTAAACAAAAGAAGCAATTTCGGAGAGATGGAGGGGGCCTTGAAATTAACAGAGGGCAAAGTTTCCCAGGAAAGATAATATGAGCAAATGAACACAAGAGTATAGCTAAAAATTTCCTTCAAGGTGTGTAATAAATGGGTTATAGCTATGATTAAACAAATTCTTCCCAATTCTTCAGACAGCTGGGTAAAACACTGAGCAGCCAGACCCCAGGTCAATTGCCCCATTATGAGTAGTTGTGTGCAGCTACCCCAGTGTGACTTACTAGTATTAGTCCAATGTTACCATGATGCCATGGAGCCTGTTAAAGAAATCAAGGCAAATGATTAGAGTTTACTTTTTTTAAAGATTTATTTATTTATGCATAGAAGAACTGAGGTGTAGGCCAGAGGTGTGAGGTGGTAACAAGATTCTCCAGAGACAGAGTGGGGAGCAGAACAGGTGATATACCGAAGTGCGCTTCTGAGGGGAGCAACGAGCAAGGCAGGAGAGGTCTGCTGTGCCATGTGGGAATCTCCCCGGCCGGGGATCAAACTCATGCTGAAGTGGTTGTAGACAGCCTCATAGTGCTGAGACTTAACCTGTTGTGCCACCAGGGAGGCCCAAATGAATAGAGTTTAGACACAAAGTAGATAAGGTGAAGAGACAAGATTCTTCAGTAGTCTGGATCTTATTGAGAAGGTAATAGTATGTGTTTGGGGCCAAAAAAAAATGAAATGGTATGATTTACCTAGCTTGTAAAATTGTTATCACAAAATATAAATGGAGTAAGACAAAACTGTTAGGATGTTATCATTAAGACAGAGAGAAGTAATAAAATCTCAAACCACTGTGAAACCGAAAAGGAGTTTACAGGATAATCAGCTCAAGTCACTGACAGCCGATTGTCTGTCATATACAAGATAGATATTATCATTTGAAAACAAAAACTGCAAATTACCCTTTATTTTAAATAAGTTAAAATCTATTCTGCAGACATCTAAGACCACTATACAATTTTAAGTGGCAAAATAACTATAATTAAGGAAGAATAAAATGTTATAGAAGCTTAAATGATCACAGGGTAACTTTTACATGGAGGTATCAGGAGTTATTTCACAGTTTAGCAATGAGCCGTTAACAATAGAGAACATTAGCAAAAGAGGTATGGATAAAGGTATCCTAGGTATAGCAAACAAAACAAGTTTAATAAAAGACAGAGGCAGATGAGCTTATACTGAGTTGATAGAGCAATATATTTGGAAAAAAATGAAAGATGAGCTTGAAGTCATTAGGGAAGTACAAATAAAAATCACAATGACATACCACTTCATTCACAAATTACTATAATAAGCAAAACTTATAAATGTTGGTGAGGATGTGGCAAAAAATCATCACCCTTATATACTGCTGGGGGTGTAATGTATTACAGGCCTTATGGAAAACACCTTGGTGATTCCTTAACAAGTTAAACAGAGTTACCGTAGGATCCAGCAATTCTACCACGTATATAATTGAAAGACTTAAAACAGGTCCACACAAAAACTTACACATATTTACCGCAGCAAAAAGTCAGAAAGTGGGGGCCTCCCTGGTGGCACAGCAGTTGAGCGCTGCGCTGTGGAGCTGTCGGCAGTGATGCGAGTTTGACACCCGGCCAGGGAGAATCCCACATGGTGCAGCAGACCTCTCCTGCCTCGCCCGCTGCTCCCCTCAGCAGTGTATTTCTGATCTGCCTGTTCTGCTCCCCACTCTGTCTCTGGTGAACCCTCTCGCCGCCCCAAGCCTCTGGCCTGTACCCCAGCTTGTATGTATAAATGAATCTTAAAAAAAAAAAGTCAGAAAGTGGAGACCATTCAAATATCCATCAACTGAGAGATGAACAAGTAAAACATGGGATACAGGTTCCCTTTCCCTCAGTATCTGAAGGTAGAGCACTCCTATGAAACCTTCTGAAACTGAAATGCCATGAAGTGGAGAAGCAATTACTATTACTTTCAAGTTTTTAAATTCTCCAATCCCAAAAACACGAAATCATACCAAGTAACACATAAAATCTAAAATAATATTAACAGAGCAAATGCAGGAATGACATGATAAATACACAGCCTGGATAAAGTAGTTCCCCAGGAAGGCGCTTGACCGCACCCATCTCACTGCTCAGGATGTCCACTGCCTTTAGAATAGCTGCTACAAAACAAATGCTCAGGGGCCTCCCTGGTGGCACAAGGGGTTAAGTTGCAGCACAATGAAGCTATCCAGAGCCACTGCAGCAAGAATTTGATCCGCTGCCAGGGAGCTTCCCACATAGTGCAGCAAACATATCCTGCCTTGCCCCACTGGTCCCCTCAGCAGTGTATTTCAGTCAGTCTGCCAGTTCTGCTCCCCACTGTCTCTGTCTCACCCACCCCACCCCACCCCACCCCTACACACAACTCAGGCCTACACCCTGGCTCTTATATGCATAAATAAATAAATCTTTAAAAAAAATAAAAATAAATGCTCAGTGATTTTCACTTTTTGCCTTTTGTTATGAAAGTGAAAATCTTACTTTTTCTTTCACTAGGCAAAAATAGGTCTTCCATATGGGTATTGTAATGCAAACTCTTGAAACGTGGAGAATACCTGTATCCATTACATACAATGAAATATTATTAAGCTACAAAAAGGAATGAAAGATGATACATGCCATAGAACATGGATGAGCCTTGAAGCCATTATGCTAAGTTTAAGAAACCAGATATAAAAGGCCATATATTTATGATTTCATTATATGATATATCCAGAATAGCAAAGTCATAGAGACAGAAAGATTAGTGGTTGCCAGGAGCTAGGTGGAAGAAGAAACAGAAGTTAACACTAATGGTTATGGTATTTCTTTCCAGAGTAGTGATAAAAATGGTCTCGAATTAGATAATGGTGATGGTTGCACACCATATACTATACTAAAAACCATTAATTAGGTGAGTTTTGTGGCATTTGAATTATAGATCAATTTATTTTTTAAAATATGTATTTATTTATGCATACAAGCTGGGGTGTAGACCAGAGGTGTGGGGTGGTGAGAGGATTCACCAGAGACAGAGTGGGGAGCAGAACAGGCAGAATGACTGAAATACACTGCTGAGGGGAGCAGCGGGAAGGCAGAAGAGATCTGCTGCACCATGTGGGTCAGCTCCTTGGCTGGGGATCAATTGAACTCTGTGCTGCAGTGGCTGCTAATAGCTTCATAGTGCTGAGACTTAACCCCTTGTGCCACCTGAGAGGCCCCTATATAGCAATTTAAAAAAGAAAAGGGAAAGAGGGAGGGAGACAGAAAGGGAGAAGGAAGAGGAGAGGGAGTGAGGATACCCCTGGAAAGGCCTATGGAATTGGTGCCAGGCCAGATAAAACTCAACTATGATTAGATCAATTTTAACTGCTGGCAATCTGAAAAATAAATCAACATTTTCAACTTGTTCTAAGATCTGAGGACCTTTATTAGCTTGTCCAAAGTCACAAAGCTAAGTACTCAATTATGAAGTTATTATGCAACCTGACTAAAAATCATGTATTTAATATCTGTTACCTTCTCTGGTGTGAGGATTTCTCACAATAGATAAGATAGTTACTGTCAAAAAAAATGGAAGGAAATAAAGAGGAACATTAAAAATAGGAGAGCTATGCTTGTTTATATGGAAAATGAAGGTGAGAAATACCTTCAGCTATAAGGTTTTTTCAAAAAACAAGATTAACAAAATAAGCTTGTCATCTTTATTGAACATCGCTTTTATGACCATCCCTATTTCTATGAGTGAAAAGGTAGAATGAAATATTAAGTGTTACACTTAAAAACTGAAATAATTTTCACACAGCAAAAAAGAACTTCCTAACCCCACTATCAAGTCTTCCCACTTATGGGCCTTCCTGGTGGCACAACGGGTTAGGTCGCAGCACTATGAAGATATCCAAGAGCCACTGCAGCACAAGTTCGATACCCAACCAGAAAGATTCCCACATGGCACAGCAGACCTCTCCTGTCTTGCCCACTCCTCCCCTCAGCAGTGAGTTTCAGTGGATCTGCCTTTTCTGCTCCCCACTCTGTCTCTGGTGAATCCTCTCACCCCACCCACACACACCACTTGCCTACACTCCAGCTTGTATGCATAAATAAATAGTCTTCCCACTTAACAAAAATTCTGCATTCTATAATTCAGAAGCCAACTAGCTCATTCCAAACACTGTTTTTGAGGGTAATGTCTGTGTTCAACTCTCATGTGACTAACTGACCTAATCTCGTTGTACCCCTATACCTGAAAGCTACATCAAAAACATGCCCTTGATAACAAGTGTGGAAAGGATAAAAATCATACAAATGGATGAAAATAAAATATTTCAACACCAAAAAAAGAAAAAAAGATGTCCAAAGGGACTCCATTATGACAGAAAAGGAATACTTTTTGTCATGGTGGGCAACATATATTACAATGTATCATCTATATGCAATAGTATTATTTTGAAATCTGAGGGATAATTTAGCTACATTTCTCATACAATGACTAGGATTAATTTTCTCTTTTTAGGAGAACAAGTAAAATTTGTGGTACCAAGGAAGAAGAAACTTTGGAATAACATCAAAGGAAAAAAATGATTGAGAGCATAAAAAATAGTAAAACTCAGATTCATAACAAATGGAGGTGTGAAGATGGATAGGCCACTTTTGGGAGAAAACAGTGAAATGTTAACAAATGAAAAAGACCACAAACATATTTAATGCCTATTTTTCTTCCATTTTCACTAATGAAATGAATGATACTATTGAAACCCCTGTAAAACATCGAATAGTCTGTAATGGCTGGAAAAGAGATCTGTCCATTATAAAAATAGAGCATATCTAAGCGATGTAAGTTTCTATGTTAATATTATTGCCAAAGCAAGAGATAAAGAATTGATGTCATTTTTAAAAAATCACAAATAATGCAACATAAGCAAATCTCTTAAGTAGGGGTAATGGTTCCAGAAACTATGAGGTTTAAGTTCAACTTGGAGAAAAACTCAAAAGTGATATAGCAGATGAAAACAAGAAAAAAATGATAATTACTGGAAACACCATGAAATTCAGTCATCCCAAACATATGATTTCAGTTTTTACTAGAATATGAATTAACACAAGAAAGTCCTCTTCTAGGATTTTCAAAACATTTTGACAGTTATTACACCAATTACTGAGAGAAAGCATCTTATATGGCAGGAACAGCAGGGAGGCAGTTATTCCTACATGATAGGGCAACTCCTAAAATTAAAATATATAGTGCAAACTAGACACAATAACATGCTCATTTTTCTTTGCTTTTCCCTACTAAGTACAAATATAAAACCGAGAAACAATGTAAGAGACAACAAAAAGAGAACTATGAGATGTGGGGAAAAAAAGACTTGATTATGAGATCCAGAGCTAGGAAGATAGCAGCAGGCTTCTCATACGCCTATTCAACAGAGAAGGCAACCCAAGCCTAGCATTTCCTGACATCCCCTGTATTCACTGAAGTCAATCCACAGATCAAATAGGAGTCTCAACAACACAAGGCAAGTCCAGAATACTAGCAAACGGGGGTGGTCAGAAGCCCCACTGAAAATAAAAGACCAGAGAAAACTATCCCCTTTGCTGGGCTGAGACTTCCTTCCTGAGTGAGAGTCACCAGATAGCACCAGTGGCTCGGCTCAGGAAGCCACTTGGCCCCCAGGGCTAGAGAAGCCCTTCCCTTAGGTGGCACCAACAGAGATGACAAGTGGCTGGTCTAGGAAGTGCTTGTTCTCCCACAGGTCATAGGCTTCCTCTCCCAATTAGAGACACCAGGATGTCTAGACTGGGAAATGTTCTAGTAGCTTCAGGCAGGACCAGACACTAAATAAATGAAAATTAGCACCATAAAAACTCTTAAAATTAAATTTCCACCTGGACCACAACCAAAAAGTAGAGCAGGACCTATAGGTTAAACCTAAACAGGATGACTGCCTACTAAAATAAAAATTTAAATAGGACCCAGAGTCTCCTAACATAATAATCAAATTATCCAGACTATATTTTTTTAAAAACACTATGTCTCTGAATCACGTATTATAAAAAATGTGATCTCAATAAAAAATAAAAATCAGTAATTCTTTAAAGAATAAAGTAATAAAAGAGAACATAAAAATGCCCAAAGCAAATGTTTGGGGGGGGGGAAAGACATTTCAACAAGTAATTACAAATTGTCTTGAAAGAAATGAAAAAATAAAGAGTCTCAACAAATGATAATATATTAACACCTAGTGTCAGGTTAAGGTCACTGGTAGAGAAGTTTTACCTTGGTATAAAAATAAAATTACAGGGGCCTCCCTGGTGGCACAAGGGGTTAAGTCTCAGCCTATGAAACTATCGGCAACCACTGCAACACGAGTTCTATCCTTAGTCAGGGAGATTCCCACATGGCACAGCAGACTTCTCCTGCCTCACCCGCTGCTCCCCTCAGCAGTGTATTTCAGTCCACCTGCCTGTTCTGCTCCCCACTCTGTCTCTGGTGAATCCTCTCACCCCCTACACCTCTGGCCAGCACCCCAGTTCTTATATGCATAAATAAATAAATCTTTTTAAACATTAAAATAAAAAATAAAACCACAATCATTCACGCTTTCCTTTAACTACAACAAAAAATTATCTCAAATCATTTGCAATAACCTACCAGGTTCAGTAGGTAATTCTCATCAGGACTTTCTCACTGCAAATTCTAGGGAATACATTTAGTACCCTGGCCCAACACCCATCTCTCACAGGTGCCAACAGGGGATTTATGCTGATTCAGCACCCAAAACCTCAAAGGTCATGTGATCATAGCTCTGTGAGTCTGCATGACAGAAATCACAAAACCTTGGCAAAGCTACAGAGCTTAATATTAAAAGTAAAGAAAGAGTGTATGGGGTTAGGAATAAAACTTTTGATAAAATGAGCTATCTTTTAAAATGAAATATCAATGAGTTCCTAAATAATATAGTTCAACTCAGTATCATATATTCAAGTTACTGAGACCCAAAGGGGTTGATTAAAATGTTGGCCTCCTAAAAGTGACTAGATGCTGGAGGGACAATAAATATCAGCCATTTAGCTCATATGGGATTGTGGTGATCAATTAGTGAGTGACCATATAGCCATTCACAATATTGTAATAAAAGTAGCTATCCAGCTATAAATCACCATTGTGATGAGGCCTTAAAGCCCACAATATCTCATCAGACTATCTAATGGGCATTTTTATTGGCCGCCTAAAGGAACTGATAGAATATTTGAATGTTTTAGTCATGTTTCAGCGCCCAGCCCTGCATAATCATATCCCAACAATTCACCACAACTAAGCAAATGGGAATTCTCCCACTCCAAAAGCTGTTCTAATAGTAACTCTTAGTATTTATTGCACATGTATGTGTGTTTCTATGATCTAGAACTAATAAAGATGGTTTTAATGTTTTTAACTATTATTTTCAGTATTCAGTAAGGTAATCAATTTGTCCATTTTTAAGCAGTACAGCTCCATAAAGGAGATATTTGGCATGGAACCTGATTTAAAATGCATTCTTTTCTCAAGTGATTGAAGAGTTGTAACGAAAATTTATAATTTGTAGTATATTATGGACAGAAGTGAATTGAATTTCGCTATTAAAATTATGCATGGTTCAAAATCTTTTGAGCTCTAACACATAGAAACCAGCAGACAAAAGCAATTACATTAGCTATGCTGTCATCCAGAACATCTGAAGAATGCTATTTATCCAATCTTATCAATTTAAACTTCCTCTACTACATAGCTGAGCACAAATACCAGGCCATGACCATCACATTAATGCCACGAAGCTATCCCAGATGCCATTTCTGGAAATCAATGAAGAGAATTTTATTGGGTCCAGGCTATTTCACTTGAAGGCAATTGTCAAGATCAATCCTTGCGTAACTTAGATTTCTAACTTAATTTGTAACTTGATTTATAACTACAATGCTTGCAGATTAGACAACTGATTAAGAAACAATGATTTATTCTCAGAATAATGGACCTTTCAAATAAATTGCATTCTTACCTTTCACAAAAATTAACACACAGTATTTCCAAAATACATAAATTATTCAGTAGAATAAAAGAGATCTCCCTTTTGTTAAAAGCAATTTCAATGATGATGTGCCTTATGACAATTTTGTGACATTTAAGAAATCTTCAACATATCAGAATATACAGGTTGTAAATTTATACAACCTGTATAGCCTACTTTATATAAAGATAGACATTATTCACAAAATATCATGCTAGGTTAGCTTTGAATTTGTCTCTAATGTACATGGAGTTAATTGCTTTTTTAAAGGAAGCTATGGCTCATTTCACCTACTAAGACTGTTTTTATAAACAGTCATTATAAACTTGAATTATAAACTGAACTTCCTTGAACTGAAGATCATCAAGTTCTGTAACCAGGATATAGGAACCAACTTCTGTTCTCAATTTAAAAACTGTGAGTCTAGTCCTAGAAACTAAAGGCTAAAAAAAGTCTGAAAGACCTCAGATTATAGGTTTCTTATCTGTACTTTTGAAACGAGTATAAATTTTACAATGAACTACAGGTTCATTTTATTTTATGTTATCACTCAAAAGATATCACTAGAATTAACTGAATTTTAAAATTTCAGTAAAAGTGGAATTCTATCTTAGGCTGAAATTAAAAACAAAAAAGAGCGTATCTTTCTATAAATACTATTTTGAACTTCCCCCAACTGTATCAGGTGACCTCTGCCCCAGACTGAAGGATGGAGCAGGCACCCTTCGAGTTCTGTGCCTATTAAGTGCCTGCTTTATACTCACGACATACATTTGTGGCATTTATCCCATCCCCTTGTTTAACAACCCCTCTCCTACCTTTTTCCTTAAAACCCGCCCAGGTTGCTTCATCTGACCCATCTCCTACCATCATCTTCAGTGTCATGGTTACTTTTCCATACCTACTTTACATATTTATTACTCTAACCACAAGAGATCCTAAAATAAATCAAATACTTTGTCTCTGAATTAAGGTGAGCCCTCAGCACTACTGCTATACAACCTAGTTAATTCTACACAGCAGCTATTCCAACCATCTCTTCAAGATCCATCCCACTGTAACCCAACATGCTCTCAACAGAAAATTTTGTGTCCTACTGCACAGAGATGATACAGCTAGCAAAAATGGACTCTCAGCTTTCTAGCCCATCTCATCTCCTTTATTCTAAACTCAGTGGGAAAACTGACTTTTCTATTATTCAAGGTTAACTACACAATGTCTTAAGCTAATTCCTTTCCATCTCTTCAACTCTCTGTTCCCTCCCTAGTTCTTGCCCTGCCTCCAAAAACATAGTCAAGTAGAAGACTCCTATTTTGATACTCTCTTACCTAACATACACATTCCCATCTCTTGACAACTATTCTTTAAAAGAACAGTTAAATTCAGTCATTATTTGCTATAGATACACCATCACCTCCAATTATTTTCATTTCAAGGTAGTCATTTTTTGCTAGCTCCACAAAACTAGACCCATGATCAAATGCCATGAATCCTTTTCACTGTGCCTCTCTGTGAGTGTCAGAATCTTACTTGCCTCTCTGTGAGTGTCAGAATACTCCTTTCCACTTGGAACTTACCTTGCAAACACCACCATCTCTTAATTCTTCTCCCTCTTTAACAGTTCCTTCTCCATTTATTTTATTTTTATTTTCTCTTTTACTTTTATTTTCCTCAGCTCCTCAGTGTTAGTGAGCAGAGATCTATCTCGGGTTCTCTTCTCACCCTTCTTGAAAGATATCATCCTATGCCTACATTTGTTATATATGACTCCAATATTTATTTCCTTTTATGTTTGTCACCTGACTTCTCTTCTTCACTCCTGCAATATCTTTTTATTTCTTATATCATTCCTGAAACTTGCTTTGTCTCTTTACTTTAACAGCCTTCCAACCCATCAACCATAGTATTATCCTGCAAAATCTCAGTCTAATATGTGGCTTGTTGATTATTTTTAGAAAGACAACTAACCTCTTCACATGGTACTGAAGACCTAACATTGTTAGTCCTAGGGAATAATATCTACACCCTAATCAGTGTCCACAAGTCAGACATTGTACTAAGTACTAAAAATATATTACTACTGTCAATAATCATTCAGGAAAGTATGTGAAATTGCCATAATAGTTACTTTCATGTGTCAACTCGACTGGGTCCCAGGATGCCCAGATAGCTCATGAAACATTACTTCTCAGTGTGTCCATGAGGGTGTTTGCAAGAAAAGAATAGCTAGTGAATTGGTAGACTGAGTTAAAAAAAAAAAAAAAAAAAAAGAACTGCAATTCCCAATGTGGGTATGCATCTACTCCACTGAGGGCATGAGACAGAGGAAGGGAAATTTTCCCAGCCTGACTGCATGAGCTGGAGCATTGGTCTTCTCCTGCTCTTAGACTGGGACTTATACCATCAGCACCCCTTGTTCTCAGGCCTTTGTATGGGACTGGAACTAAACCACCATCTTTCCTAGGTCTCCAGTTTAAAGAGGGAAAGTCCAGAGACTTCTCAGCAGTCATCATGCATGCCAATTCCTCAAAATAAATAAATTATAAAATAATAGTGAAAAAGAAAAAAAATAAAAACAACTAGACCACAAAGCTTTTGCCAGGCAATAGGATAGGTATATATATGCATGCATGCCTGTGTATTTACACACGTGCTTGTGTAGATCCTCATATTGATTCTGGATCTTTGAGGAACCCTAATATAATTGTTATCCCCGTTTAAAGATGATGAAACTGAAAAAGACCATCAAAGAAGTCAAACAGTTTTTTCAAGTCACATACCTACCAAATAACAGAAACAGGGTTCGCCTAAATCTATTGTCTCCCAGGGCCATGCTCTTCACCATGGTGCAATGCCACCTCCCTCCTTGCTCTGGGTCTGTTCCATTCTAGTACTCTCCACTCTACCCATGCAAACTCTTTTAGAAGACTCCAACATGCTTGTCCAGTTCTTCATATGGAATGACTTTTCTCACTTGTATCCTTCAGAAAAACAGACTCGTCTTGAACAGTCACACAACTATCATGTCCTCTGTGGTTTGAAAATCTGTTTTGAAAGCAACTCCCAAAAAGATGTTGCTAAAATATTACTAACAGGGACAGGCTTTGGTATAATTTCATAGTCTCACGATGTACAGGACATTAGGGGATAGCTCTTGCTTGACACAAAAATTTTTTTAATGAGTCTCTTAAATTATATTTCTACTTCATAGAGTAGATAATAATTTTGATCAACATCCTTAGAAGATCATAATAGACAGGCCTTCTAAAATCAACACATACATTTATGCACTTACAGAGGTAAATGTGAACTAGCCTTGAAGGAGGATCCTCAACGGAGAGAACATTGTTGCTGTGGTCAGATTCACCAGAATTTGAAATTATTTCTACTATTTACTATATATGTGTCATAGAACACATATATATATAGTAAATTGATCACATATATAGTAAATTGATATTTAACTCCGAACCCCAGTTTCTCCTGTTTTGAAATAGCAATGAAATAACTAAATAATAGGTCTTCTGCCAAGATTATAATAGGAAAATTCTTTAAAAAACCTAAATATGACTCCTAGGGAAGATAAATATCAGGTGCCTTACAATCCCCATTTCTCCCTTTTCCTTCAGTGCTGCTACTCAAAAACAGAATCCGCTACATCATAGACTCTAATTAGATATCATTTGGACAAGTTGAAACACTTGTCACATTCATTATTTCACTCTACCCTGAGAAATCTGAACTATAACAATCAGGACTGGAGAGAGTTAAGTTGAAGAAATCATTTGAATAAACATTCTAGGTCCCTTAGGAAAAGCTGACAGAGTTAAATATCACAACTGATCTACTCATAATCAATTCATAGCTGCACTGCTACAGAGGAAAGAACTTCTGCTTAATAGGAGCATTTATGTTAGCCCAGATAACCTTTAAACAAGAAGCAACAGAAGGGACTAGGCCAGCATTGCTGGGCGACACTGAAGTCATTCACTAAGTGCTCCTACGCACTGGGCCCGAAGGGGGCGCTACATAGGGAAAGTGAGCACAGCCATCCTCAAGTTGCTTATGATATGGGACTAAGAAAAAGGGAGAGCAAGAGCACAGGAGAGAAAGAACGAGAGAGGGAGAGAAAAAGGGAGGTATAAGAGAGGGGAAAGAGATGAGAAGCAGCACAGGAGAGGGGGTAGAAAGAGAGGAAGGGCATAGGGAGGGGGCAGAGAAGGAGTGGGTGTTGGGTGGGAGGGATGAGAAAGAGGAGAGGGGAGGCTGGGGGAGTCTGCCCAATTTTGCCTTTGAACGTGCAGGCAATCTGGGTAACAACTGGGAGGACTTCTGGCAGAAGTGGTGGAATCTTCAGGAGCTCAGAAACACCAAATTGAGCCTAGGATGGCTGTAGCAGCTGCAAGCCCCACACAATTAGAATGTTGGCAAGTGAAGCAGAAAACAGAGCCAGGAATAATAGCAAGCAGCAGCAGAGCCTCTGAATCTGACCATTCCCCCACATGTTTTAAGCATATGTTTAACCCAGCAGGGGTCATGGTGACAGCTGAAAAGCCTCTTCAGAAGCTGTCAAAGGTGGCATTGTGAAAGTCTCTTGGTTCCTTAAAGTGCCAGTAAGGGTGGGTGTTTCCTTGCACTTTATCATGAAATGTGTCATAGAGAAAGAGTGGGTCAGCCCAGGGGTGCAAGAGGTGACCAAAGGCCAGGATAGCTCCCTTGGCAAAGCCACAGGTCTGGCTCCTGTGGCTGCTGGAAATCCTGTCACTATACTGTCCCACATGCCCGAAAGTCACCCAGAAAGCACCCAATAGTCCCTGGATCATCTGAACTTGCAGGTTGGTCTCTAAAGAAAACACCACTTATTCACCAAACATATCCCAATAAGTACTATTTGGAATGTTCATCTGTTATGTCTAAACCTTATGAACAAAAAAATCAAGTCCAGATATTGACAAAGAGAGCAGGAAAGACAGAAGTAACTACATTGAGAGTTACTCATTTCTCCACAAGCCTACTAAATGGTCATATTCCTTACTTGGCCCCTTCTTTGACTAAAATCTACTACAAAACATTAAAATGCCATAGTTCTGGCTGTGCAAATATATTTTTAAATCCTAAATTCTTTAAGACACTTACTTAAAAAAAGTTGACATAACTTTTTGAAAAATAGAAGTAATCATTCCACTTAACAATCTGAAATGAAATGAATGGCTCATAAAAATTCACAACTACAAATAACACCAAGTCAGTACCCATATTTCTGATCAGATCAATTGTCACATTTCAGAATAACTGCAAACACCGATTTAAGACTCTAAAAGTCTATCACTCTAATTTCATAATAGAAAGCTCCTCTGTAGAGTACTCGTAATTTACAGTAAGTTCACACATACTATAGAAACGACTGGAAACATGAGCCTCTTCCCATTTGCCAGCCACCGTGTCATTATTCCATTCAGTGTCGTATGGTTGCCACCCAAAATTCTGTCTCTATAGTCAAAGGCAGGGCAGTTTATCTTAAAACCTAGGCAAGTGTCAGGGTGATTTTGAAAAACTAGAAGAAAGTTCCCTGTGGAGACATAGACATGAGAATAAAGTCAAACACACAGAAGGAAGTTCTCATGAGTCACAGCATAAAATGTTCCCTCCTGCCCCAGTACTGCAAATAGTTTAATAATCTGTTCTGAAATCGAGCCCAAACTTTGAGGATGCAAGCATTAAAGAGCAGAGACACTCAAATGTATGTTTTTTCACTGGAGTTTTTTTGAAGGGTGGGGTTAAGTTTCTTGGATTACTAAATATATATATATATATTTACTATATAAAAATTTATCAAACACAGTTCCAATCATTGGAATTCCATTTTCAATTATTCTAAACTTATTTCTTTCAAATTTCAAAAAGGGCTTTCTTATTCCTCACATTCTAATATTTGGCAACAAAATATATCCCTTCCTAGTCTGTTGGTTCACTGGCTAATTAATTTTTTTTCCATCTTAACATTTCTAATTCTTTCAAAACTGAAAAGACAGTATTATATCCTAGTGCTTGAAGCTATACTATCTGATTTCCTGTCCGAACTCTGCCACTGATTGAATGGGGTCCCTGAGCAGGGGACTATACTCTCCTACATCAATCCCATCCCCTTTAAAATAGGAAAGTAATAACAAGCTCATCATGTTGTGAGGATTCTGAACAGGTTGGAAGATGCAATCACAATGAAGTAGCCATTCCTTTTAGAAGTTGATCTCTTTCATCTGGTCTTAAACAGGTGGCATTTTCTGAGAAGTCCCTTTGACTTACTTTTATCTATAATAAGCAGTTTAAAATGGCTAGATCTCAAAAAATTTTAGATCCAACCAATGATTGAAAGCCACTGAAGCAGATAGCTGAGGCCAGAATCTGCCCCAACCAGACAAGAAACGGGCAGAGCGGGAAGGAAGAACACGTGCTAGAGGTAGCCAACTGATAAATGAGCCACGCAAGTCTGATAGAGTTGTTAACAGGCAAGAAATCTTCATTTTCATATATTCTTCTAAATATATAATCTAAGAATTCTTTTCCTTGTAAGGATCCAAGAATGGCTTTTAGAAATGTCACATTTCATCATATTACAGTATTGGTTACTAAGCAAAATAGTTTCTAATGACTAACCAGATTTAGTTATTTTAATCTCAGTTTTTCTACCAGCTCATGGTAAATTATGTGCATGTCATCAGCCATAATGGATTAGTTTAGAAAATCAAGGCAATAATAACAAGGACAACCACTGCTGCTCCCCTCAGCAGTGTGTTTCCGTCGATCTGCCTGTTCTGCTCCCCACTCTGTCTCTGGTGAACCCTCTCATGGCCCCACACCTCTGGCCTGCATCCCAGCTTCTATGCATAAATAAATAAATCTTAAAAAAAAATTCTTGTAGAGTCACAGAGTTAGTGGTGATGATGTGAAATTTGAAGGCCAACTTCAGCAGCTTCAAAATCCACCGACTTTTCACGACAATGCAGTTGTAACTGTGAGTTCCCAGCATGCAGCATGGTGTCTACCACACAGTTGTTACTGAAAGTATGTGAATAATTAAACAAAAAATTCAAAAAGATGTACATTCTCCTAACCTTTTCTGTTTGATGCTTACTCCCAGTTTTCTGTACAAGAGGTGCTCTCCTTCACGCTCAATTCACTGGACAGGCCGAGTCAGCACTGCATAATCCCTAAACTGCTTCCAAACAGTTGCCTGGCACCAGCTCTCAATTCTTTTGAGGCACACTTGATCACTTACATGCTTTCCTACATCTTTATCACCCTCTTCTGGTGACCTCCAGGACACATTTCCAGTTTCTTTAGTAACATTAATACCCAAAACCGAATCTACAGCCCAGCACCTGCTTTCACATCTTTCTTGACCTTCTATTGTCAAACTACTGTTGCAATCCAGTTCAGTCACTCTACATCCTTCCATCTCATAGAACTGACTGCTACCCTTCAAGCTTTGATATCTCTTCAAGCTTTGATATCCTTCTCTGATTACCTGTCACTTCCTTCCATGGCTAACCTCTCCCTTATTGAACCTGATTTTTTCTCCACTCTTTCATCAATCTCCTGTTTCTCATACCTTACTCTTTTTCTCCCTCCCTGCTTTTCCTTCTACTGTGAATACACTCAATAGCCCATAACCTATGAAATATTTCCCACAGGCCTACTTAAATTAAAGTTATTCCTCTATGTCTGCATTTACTACTGCTCATTTACTTGAAATTTATATATTGAGTAAATCTGCATCTAGGAATTTAGGCTTTAGGAGTAACAGCTATACAAGAAGACTTATGACTAAGAATACAGTTACAGGTATGAGTCCTTCATGTTTCTGTGATGATACTTCAAATATCAAGAATAAAATGAAGGAAGAATATTTCCTTGCTTTTGCAATTATCTTGTTAAATATAGAATAATCGCCTTGAAATTCAGGTTGGCCAATCTTTCTAAATACACTATTCTGTTTTCTTAAGTATTGTGGAGAAAATCTACTTTTGATGTTTTCTAAGAATCAATGACACATTTTTATCATTTCTAATTTAAAAAAAAAATTGTGCTCCTAAAATAGAACTCAACTTAAAAATATACATATATATATATGTGTGTGTGTGTGTGTGTGTGTGCGCATATATATGTATAATATGTATATATGTGTGTATTTGTGCCAATAAAAATATAAAGATGACTGCTATTGTATTACTTGTACTTAGGAAAGAATTTTCTTCAAAATCAGACAAGCTGTGATTTTTGGTTCATCTCCAGTGAAGAGATCTTTAAGTCTTAGGGTAAAATACGAAGTTTCATTTTATGACTTTTGTTACCCAAAGAAGGAAAACAAAGATTTGATGTGAGATACAAATTTTTTAATTTCCATTCAAATAGTCTACATTTATATGGCTTTATTTCTATTTACTTTATTTGCTTATATTATAAGGTCAAACACACAATTCCTGATTATTAAGGACTGCTTTATGAATCAAATTACTAAGAAATACCATTTCCTTTAGGATAATATCAAATTCAAAAGTGGGTCTCATTTATATATGTAAACATAAGACTCTTACTTGCTTTGGCTACCATAAAATAAATGTCATCCACTCTTGATAAACATCTAAATTAGAAAAGAGCAAATTAGTGATCTCTCGTCTCTCATCCTGGCTGTTTTCCTCTCCTCTCTGATTTACCTCCAGGGGGCAGTACGATTCTGATGATCTGCTCTGCAGTCAGACTCCCTTAGCTGGAACACTGCTCTGTCAGTTTCATCTATATAAACCAGGACAAGTTATTTACTGTGAGGCTTGGTTTCTTGTACATAAAATGAAGAAAAGAATAGAACCTACTTCATAGTACTGTTGTAAAGATGAAATGATAAAATGACCATATATAGCAAGTGCTCCATCAGTACTTGTCTCTTACTATTTAACTTACTATCATTATACTATTCTTCCCTTTGATATCATCACTAAATATAATTTGCTCAACTAAAACATTTTAAGCCCCTAATACTTGCTGGGCTGTGTGGGTGATGAAGCTGAAAACACAACACAATCCCTCTTCTTCATAAATTCACAGTCCAGAGGAGGAAAGCAGACATGTAAAATATAAATAAAACAAAGGAATTTGACCAATACAGACTGCAAAAGTAAAAAAGGGTGAATGTTCTTATCTCCAACAAGGCAAGTAAGAGGAGAGGGGTTTCTTCTCATGTTAGAAGGTGAACAGATGGATAAAACTGAGTTGCACTTAAGATGCTTATTCTCCCAAGCAGGCACCATGCCCGACTGAGAAGGCACATGACCTGGGCTCAGCCAATTAGCTGCTCCTCACTGGCCATTCGATTCTTGAGAGATATCAAGTTGCTGAAACAGCCAGAAAAGGTCCCTGGCACCCATAGCAAAGGAAAGTGATCCAGGTGTAGTGGTGAGTGCCCAGGACACCAATGTCAATGGCAGCGGGAATAGTAAGCCATCCTGATGAGGCGCTCCAGGGGAGGGATCCCCCTCTGTCCTTGCTGCTGACCCTCCTGGGTTCCCTGTCTCCTGCATCATATCTCTAGCCCTCTAGGCAAGCATGAA
This sequence comes from Scalopus aquaticus, assembly GCA_004024925.1. Classification (NCBI taxonomy): domain Eukaryota; kingdom Metazoa; phylum Chordata; class Mammalia; order Eulipotyphla; family Talpidae; genus Scalopus; species Scalopus aquaticus. The sequence goes on along the minus strand of PVIJ01008013.1, from coordinate 53,541 downwards.
AAGTCCAGCATGCATTAACAAATTTTTTCCCGCCAGTGCTGGACAGAGGTTTTCTGTTATTTGAAACCAAGAACCCCAATTGGTACCTTGGGCCATCAAAGTAAAACATTCCAGCCTCATTGGGACTGTTGCTCTGGACTTAAGATACCGCTCTGTTGCCTTTTTCAGTATAAACAGACTTTACTGTGAAACCGTATCTTAACAAAATGCATATCGAGGAAAGCATTAGTTTAATTTTCATTTAGCAAAGTATCAATTATTCCTACTTGTCACAAAAAATTTCTTCCAAATCTTTCATGATTCATTCTTCCACAAAAGATTATCTTATTCCTTTTTTTAATAAGCACTGAAGAAGAAAGCACAAATATGAAGAACAATGAAAGGAAATGGAGAAATAAATCATTTCTTGGTTTCTGTTATCAGTCAATACCCTACTCCTCTTTGTTTTCTTCTAAATATCAGGTTGATCAAGTTGGCTTTTTTAAAAGTCAATTCTCTGCAATTAGACACTTTGAGTAGAAGATTCAGTCACAGGCCACTTTAGCCTGTGGGCTATTGAAAAAGATTGGGTTAAAATGCTCTTGCTGGGCCTCCCTGGTGGCGCAGCAGTGACGACAGGAGTTCGACCCCCCGCCAGGGAGATTCCCACAAGGTGGGCCAGAACTCTCCTGCCTCCCCTGCTGCTCCCCTCAGCAGTATACTTCAGTCAATCTGCCTGTTCTGCTCCCCACTCTGTCTCTGGTGAACCCTTGCACCGCCCCGCACCTCTGACCTCTGGCCGCACCCCAGCTTGTATGCAAAAATGAATAAATCTTTAAAAAAAAAAATGTGCTTGCCTCAAAGACCACCAGGCCAGGAAATCACACTTTGAGAATCACTTCTGTGAACACTGTAGAGAAAGATCTGGTACCCTGAACTACTGAAAAAGAGAAGGTTTAGCTTTGTTGCTATTTAGGACAGAGGATACATAGGCAACAAAACCCAATGAGAACATTTTAATAAACCTTTTTCACTTTCACATCCCCAAATTTCTCTCTCCAGCCTTTATCACTACCCAGCTGTCTCCAGATTTTATTTTGTATCCACTGTAGCTATGAGGTCAGAGTTAAGCCTTTAGGAATGTGTCTCTCTATAGGCAGAAACCTGATTCTCTCTGAAAAAAACTCTTAGTAGACCTTGGGAAAACTGCAGTTGCTATCACATGTACAGAGAGCTTTTGCAGTGGTTGGTCTTTAAATGTTCTGTTTGTTGGACTGCCAAAAGGTTACTGCTCCCTGGAGAACTGAGCCAGTTCCTATAAACCCCTCCCACTGACTCATATGTTTGTCTGGCTGCAGCTGCTGAAAAAGATGGGAATTTAAAAGCTGCTACACAAGTGCAAAAGCAATAACCAAAATAGTGGCAATATCCTCAGGTCTTGAATAGAAAATATCTTTACTGAGAAAGGAAAAGGCTGGGGAAGGGATGTGAGAGAGAAAAAAAGTGGAATACAGAATGGCTAGAGATGAAAAGAAACAGGAAGGAAATCACAAGTTCTCAGGGCTGGAAATTATTTTGCTCTGTGACCTTGCTAAAGGCAGTCTCATGAATTTTTCTTCCCCCATGGTTTAATTTTCTTTGGCCTAGATTTTCCTGCAAGTTGATGTTGGTAACTTGTTCACTGTCACAATGTTATAATCAGATTCTTTAGCAGTGCTCAGAGAACGCTGAGTTTTTTGTAGTACTATTATTATCATTACTGTTATTGAATTACTCCCATCCTAACCATACCCTACACAGAATAAAGATTTCTTAGCTCTCAAATATACATGAATGCTGTCTTTCATTCAGCAAGAACCCAGAAAACAAACTGGTAAGCCAGCACCATTGTCTTCCAAGACTCAGAATCCATTTCTAAAGCATCTACTCCCAGCCACCCTCTTCCATACTGATTCCTTGGTGTTCTCAAGTTTTCCCTTCTCTCTTATCAAACAGGAAAGTGCTCTAATAAGCATTGACCTAAGCTGGGAAGGAGAGAGAGCTGCCATTCTCAGCATTTCTTCTACCTTCAAAAAGAGACAAATGAAAAGGACGCTGTTCACTACATAGAAATTGCTAATAATGGAACTTTTTATTCAGATAATTATGGGTGGTAAGCGTTCCCTGAAACCTTAGATAACACATTGATGAGACAAGCTGAAGGGAGAGTTTTCTAAAATTCCAAAACCTTTTCCACTAATGCCTATTATATCATAAATCCTATACAATCCATTTGATCCAAAAACAGCTGTAACACTGCAAAATAAAGCCCATGACCACAGATTACAAATGTCATTTTTAATTTTTATTAGAGAACACTCTGTCTAAGAGAATCTGTCTCTTTCATAATCTGTTTTCATCTGTTATAAAAAAAAACAAGGTTGTTTTGTATATAAGAGGTATATATGTTGTTATTATTAAAGTTCTTTTGACTTTTTTCTCTTTAAGAAAGGAGGGCGTTCTTAAAACAGCACTTTAGAATTTCACTAACCTTACCTGATATGCTGTGGTTGTAATCCTGTAATCCTAACTTCACCTAGCCTATAGTTTTGCATGAATGTTTCTGAAAATGAGCACATAATCTTTGGACCACAACACTTAGTTTTGTTTTTAGATCTTGCTTAGGTAGATATTGTCAAAAACGCCACAGATTAATTATCTCTCGGTTTCTTAGTACATTTTCACAAAGATCTAAAACTATTTATAAACTGCTTCACTTCCTGGAAAGTTTTTGCTACTCCAAGGAAACTTCTAAAGTTTTAGAACGTCACTTTGGAACTGGCTACTTGGCACCGATCCTATTCTTTTCCATTGGGAGGAAATGTTGGGAAAACTCATATTTAAATTCTAACTAGATTGATTGTTTTACTTTGTAAAATTGTGTCTCTCCAGCAAAACTGTAAACTCTTAGAGGACAAGAAATATGCCTGCCGTATGTTTGTCAGTTAGTCGGCTTAATTATCACTATAATCTCTTCCCCTGGAGCCAAGCACAGCTCCCGTGTACACAGTGGGTGACAGCATTTCAGTAATGAGCACTGGACGAGGTAATTCATTATTTAACACTTCTTGTGCCGGCTATTTTCTGTGCCACCACATGAATGGTATAAGCATTCAATAAAACACACACAGCTCCTGAACTACTGGATATATTTTAATGAAATTTTAAATGCATAGAGATTAAAGCTTCTAGACTGAGTATGATCAAAGAAATAGCTTCTAATAGTTCCAAATAAATCCACCGTGGCATGAAAAACCGCAGACTAGATGAACACGTGAATACGTGAGTGGAGCAAAAAGTGTTAAAGCTGTTTTTGGTGGCCAACAATTTTGTCTATGCAGACAAATGATATGGTAGCTTGGGCTATGAAACACAAACTCACACTTTTCTCCTAGCTAAGAAGATCAGTGTAGACAGAGGTGGGGGAGAAATAATATTATTTGCTGTCTAATGATACTGTGACTTGTCACTGAATAGTTTTCACCTTAAGGAGCTCATCCCCCTTATCTTTTAAATCACCAGTGAATGTGTATAATAAACTTTTGTGTTTTCACATTCTTTATTCAGATGCATTATGGCATCAGACTTTTTTTCTTTATGGGGCCTTATTTTTCTTTAGGCCATTACTTCCCTCCATCGTGTTTGTATAATACGCACTCTAGAATTAGTTCCAAGCTGCTGTCACTGACTAGTCATCATTTTTGTTGTACTTTTCAGAATTCTGACCTTAACTATTTATTTCAAATTTAAAAGTATGCTTCTACAGTAACCTATGCACATTCAATAGGTATTACCTGCAAAATCATCACTTTTTTACTATTATATGTAAGTCATTAGACTTAATAGATATTGAATAAGTTGTCAGTTTTCATCTCACTGTAACAGCTATTTTCAACAGTTAAATGGGGTTGGTAAGACTCTGACCTAGGTTGGATATTAATTTTGAAAAGTAACATTTAGGACATACTTTCGTCTCTTGGGCAACATTAACGACAAATATATACTTAAATATATATATGCAAATATTTACACGTATTTATATTAAAGATAATTTTCGGATAAGCTATAAAGAGCATCTCTCTCACTTGTGATCCAGCCAGATCCATTTCCTTTCATTTAAAAACAACAGAATGGGAAGCAAAAGGGGGAGGGGCTCAAGGGACCACAGTGAAGAACTATGGGTGTTTTGGTGATGGACATAGTGTGATAACATACATCTGAAAAGGTCTGAACCTACACCCCCAAATCATATACAATGTTGTGAACCACTATTACCTCAGTAAGGTAATACAATAAAAAGAAATACATTTTTAAAAATAAAAACAACAGAATAGGAAATAAAATGGAGCCGGGAAAGAGAACCACTGAGCTATAGTGGAAGATTATTGGTATTTTGGTAGTAGGTATGGTATGATAACATATTCTGAAAAGGCGTGAATCTGTACCCCTACATAAGATTATATACCAAGGTAACTTCAACTTAAAAGAGAGAAAAAGAAAGAGAGACAAACAACAGAAAGAAAACTGTTTAGGAAAACAAAAAACACATCTGTTGTGGACTCACTATTTACCAATACACTCTATGCTAAGAGGGTCTGGGGACCTGGGACTTTCAGTACTGAAAATCCGAAAGTCCAGGTAAAGCAGAACAAGTTGATCACTCTACAAATCAGTTGGTCTACCCCTTCATTTCGTAGGTAAAGTAGCCAAGGCACAGAGAAGAATACTTCAGGTCAAGCAGGTACACACACAAGATAGTTCTACTCTTTTTCTCCTAGTCATACAAACTCCCTCAGTCTTTAGTTATATTGTAATTTCTCAGATTTAGTCACTAGTGTAATCTTTCATCACTTATACTACCCATTTGGATGTATGTGTCAAGAAGCAAATCTTTGTTTCCTTTGTATTTTCAGATTAGTTCAGCTTCTGGCTTATTGTATGCAACTCAATTTGTGTTTGGTAACTGTCATTCAAGAACTACATTGTGTTGGTTGGGGGAACTAAGGTCTTTCTTAAGGTCAGATGGACAATGATATATTAAAGATCAAAAACTGGGAGCTTCACAAGGCAACATCTTCACCAATTTTTCCTTTATTTTCTAGATTTTATGTAATGAACATGTAGTACTCTGTAACAAAAATAAAGGCATTTCTAAAGAACACTTGCCAGTGCCTTGTGTTTCCTGATTAAACAAAGGACTGCTGACTCAGGAGGTACAAAACATGCCATCAGATAAATAACTGTCTCTGTTGTCCTGGTAGCCAGGGTTTTGGCCAGTAGAGCAACAATAAAGTATGTTATTCTTCTCCTTCCATGTCTCTCACCTGTTGCACTCACAAATCACTTATGGTGACAAAAGAGAGCAATCCATGAAAAGACTCCAATCTGTTTTCCTTGCTAAATCAATAAACATTGCCCCAATTCCTTTCATATTAAAGCCTAAACTGGCAGTGGAACATTCCTAAAAATCGATGCAGTACTTGACATATGAGATTTTAAAGAAGGAAGTTTTTATTCCAGCTGTGCTGCATCTCCACATCTGCCAAAATGCTCATGGTCCAATGTTGTGCATTTCGAGTTACGTTCTTCCCCTCTTAAAAAGATGGGAACCATGTGCCCAAACTCATTAAGAAATTACCCAGTAAACACTCTGACACCCAAGTTGCTTTTTCACACCAAATAACTTTCTTTGATCAGTAGAAATGGCATATTATATTCACTGTAAACCTTTAAGAGTCACTGCCAAGAAATTCCAACAGAGATGAAAATACCAGAATTTTGAAGCTGACCCACAACTGCTCCTTTATTCTGCTCTGTACTGCGATTCAAAGAGTTTAATTCACTACTATTTAATCTTGCAAGTATTTCTGAACCCATTTGGAAACATCCTCTTTCATCTTTTCCCCTCCTTGAAGTTCACAAAGTATCCTTGTCCTATAACTTGAAACTATACCCTGGGATTATTTTATCATAGTGCAAAAGTAGGGATTAGTTGACTGTCACTTGTTATTTAATGGTGCACAGACCCACACAAATGGTGCTTGTGTGTGGCCTCCCCCCCCCACCCCTCATTCATTTCCATAAGTTAAAATAAGTAATGGTATAGACTGGAAGAGGAAAATGTCCATCATTAAATGACAGTCCGAAGTGAACATCTGATAGGGAACGAGGGTAACTGTAGAAAAGGTCAAGAGGTCATGTAACTTTTCTCCATATAGACCAAAGATATTTTTAGTGTCCACTTGTAGGGTCACTTCTTCTGTTCCACTGGCAATTTTCCTTAGAGTTGCTGAGCAGAACAAGCTCCAAAGCCATGGGAGCTTTCATGACAGCCTTGATAGCTCAGTACCGAACACAACTCTCCCAGCAACATTCACACTCGGGGTAAAAAGCACAGAAACAAACTCTAATATAGTGGTGCCCGTATCAGAATCACTTGGACTGGTCAAATTACTCAAGCTTCTCCTATCCCCAAGACACTCTGAAATGCATTCATCCTTACCCACCTGCACTTCCCTTAGAAATCATTGTTATCATAGCCCCAATCCACCACTGCTGCTATGATCTGCCACGAGTTAACCACCACTTCAAATAATAAATATCAGCATTTGAAATATGCACACACAGACCCATCAGCAAGTCCATTTGCAGGAATTTACCCTTCTGACACCTGCACAAGAGGCAAAAATATGCATGAGGCAAAGTGACATTTACAACTACTTGTAATTAAAAAAAAGAAATCGATAGAATAATGGACTGATTAAATTGTAATATCAAAGCACTGGGATTCTATTCAGCAGGTTAAAAGGAATAGGCAGGAGCCTCCCTGGTGGTGCAAGGGGTTAAGTCTCAGCACTTTGAAGCTATCAGCTCCACTACAAAATGAGTTTAATCTTAGCCAGGGAGCTTCCCACATGGCACAGACAGAACAGTGCCTCCCCCACTGTTCCCCTCAGCAGTGTACTTCAGTCGATCTGCCTGTTAAGCTCCCCACTCTGTCTCCGGTAAATCCTCTACCCCTTCCACCCCCTCACTGCTGGCCAAAACCCCAGCTCTTGTATGTATAAATAAATAAATCTTTCCAAAAAATAAATAAAAGGAATAGGCAAATCTGTATCTGCTGATTTAATAGAGAAAAATAACTCAGTTCTCACTAATTTGACTGTGAACAGTTATGGTGATTACACAGGAGCACGGCTGAGAAAGGGGATCTTGAAAGTGGACTCCTATATCAACTTCATAAGAACACTTGGAGCCTTTTGTTACATCAAAGTTGTAAGAGTTACAGAACTTCCCAGCCTGCATAGCACAGCATATTGAGATGATGTCCATGCCCTACAGCTTTGCCAAGAATTGTCCCCCCCAAAGTGGAGAGGCCAGTTGCCTAGAAAGGTTGCTGCCACCAGTGCAGACCCCTCCAGAGCACCTCACAATCACCCATAGTTCTATGGGTGCACAGGAAACAGGTTTGGGAAGTTCTAAATTTCAGGAAATGCAGAAGTTACCTGGTATACATTGCTACTTCTCTCAAAGGCTAGTATCCAAAGAAAAGAAAACAAAATTTTTATTATAACTACTGTATATTATGCCAAAAAATATAGGTACCTGGGGCTATTTGTACTCTTCCTTCATGTGTTATGTTAAAGTCACTTTGAAGTAAAAATGAAATGGTAAGTGAAATGGTAAGCTTGCTTTGAAAGAAGCAAGAAGCAAGACACAAAAGATCCTATAATACATGATCCCATTTATGTGAAATGTCCAGAAAAGACTTATCTATAGAAAGTAGACTAGTGAGTGCCTGGGGCTGGAGGTAGAAACAGATTGACTGTTGCAAATGGGAGTGAGGAATCTTTCTGGGGTGATGGAAATATTCTAAATTTGAACTTTGGTGATGAATACACAGCTCTGTAAGTTTATTAAAAATCACTGAATGGTGCATTTTAAAGGAATGGATTTATAATATGTAAATTATATCTCAGTAAAGCTCTCATTAAACAGTTTGAAATAATATCTAAAAATTTATAATTAGCCAACTACTTAGATTTCTAAACAGAACTATATCTTAATTATAAAAAGTGACTTGCATATGCTGATCTCCCTTTTTGCATTTAAAAATATGCTATATTTTAAATTATTATTCAAAGAACAAATAATGTATTTAATCTTGAATCTTCACAGAAAATGACTAGGAGGAAATACAAGGAACATTACTTTTAGTATGTGAAACTTAAGTTTCCTTAGAGGGAAATTTTTACTTCTTCCTTTGTGTATTTTTGTACCATTCGATATTTTTATAGGCATATAGTCTTTATTTTACAATATCTAAATTATCCTGAATGTGTATGTGTGTCATTTGGTCTGTATGAAGCTTGTCACCAAGGTTCCCAGAACATAAATTATTTACAATTAAATATTCCAATTTCAGAATAAAAAGGTAAAGTGTTCACGGGTTCTGGAAAAACATGACTAAGGATTTCATGCACAGTGTCTCTTGACAAATGCACCACAGTAAAGCTTTACAGAGCATGCTATGTTTTCTATTGATGGCACAGAGATAATTTTAAGCCAGAGGCTGGCAAACTTTTTCTTATAGAGCCGAACACTAAATATACTAGTCTTTGCAGGCCATATTATATCTGTTTCAACTTTTCTGCTGTTGTAGGTCAGAAGCAGCCATAGACAACACATTAATGAATGGAGTTGACTATGCCTGCTGCCCTCTGTATGAGGTGACAGAATGCATATTTTTTTAACATGTTCTGAATATGTATTAGAAAAACATAATTAGCACATCAAGTTCATGAGTTCATAAATATTACTGCTTAGGTTTAGGCTAAATTCATGTTTTTTTTTTTAAAGACTGGAGATTTAAAGAAAAATATTAAGTAAATAATAGAAGAGAAGGCTTTTGGGTATGACAAAAATCACAAAAGATATTTACAAATTTCAAACTACATTTACGTTCAAATAACAATTTCTTATCAGCAATAATAGTGGGATGAAGAAAATCTAACAGGACTAGGTAACTCTTAACAGAACCCTACCCAGCATTTGAGGAGAAGGTCCTTGAAAGGAATATTAAAATGCACACCAAACCCCCCAAAGATAGTAGTCCTTAATATTTACTGCATCAAGCCATCCCTAGTGGCCTGGGGCTAAGTCTCAGCTCTGTCACCACTACACACTGTTGTGTATGTTCTTTCTTCTTCTATCACTCTGGGGTCTCTGAATTTGGATATGTTTCAGGGAGTACAGGTTTAAAAATGCATGTTTTTATTGTTGTTTTCTGGCAGCAGGTTTGTAACTTGTATAATCCAGTAAATATTTTTTTGCACTTAGACTGCTAAAGAACTCAAAAGCGGCAAATAAGTTCATCCTTGTCGTGGTGGGCCAAGAGGCCTCTCCAGCATAAATCTCCATATCGTAAAGACACAAACACTCAGCTGTGACTAGCAATACCTCCATGCTAACCGCCGTTTGCCAAAAAAGGTTTAGGGACTGACTGAGCAACTAGAAGCTAGATTATAAACAAAATAGTAATCAAGTTGTTTGAAATACTCAAGATGTAATATTATTATTATCATTACTATTATAATTGTGATTACCTCTGTAATAACACATACACATATGCTTCCAGAATGGCAGAAAGTGCAGTTGTAGCTGGTATACATAAAAGAACCTTAAGTAGGCAAGTAGAAATGTACTGGATGGCTGAAACAACACCTATCATCTACAGTCTACTAAACTCACAAAATTAAAAAGTATTTGTTGTATGCCTACCGTGTGCAAAGCATTGTGTCAGATGCTGCTATATGTGTCTACATTGAGTTTTGTTCACTTCTCAGGCAAGAACTCAGGAAATATTTTTAGGAACACCACTGTCTAAGTCAGGTCCTCAGTTTTTCAGCTTCAAGTTTTTAAAATACAGTGAGCAGACTCATAAATATTTAAACTATAAGAATAATCTGTTATTTTTTGTGAACAGTATAATTTTTCCACTAATACATACTCCTTACAGTATTGACTTTTAAGTATTGTAGAAATCCAACCATTAATTAGAAGGTTATTTGATGATCACATATCCAGGAAAAAAACAGAACTTTTACTTTTTTACTTTTAAAAAGAATATTGTATAAAACTTTAAACCATGTCCACTCCCTAATTACAGAATATAGCCATGTCCTTAAGTCACAGGATCTCTCTTCCTTAAATATAGATGTTAACTTTTTAAACCCAAATTCCTTTGTTAAAAGACTTCACAAGTACCTTTACACCGAGGAACATAGTTTTCATTTGTATTGACATTATGCCTTCCTGAGGATATACTGTGTTCAACCTTATGGAACTTAGATATTGCACAACTCTACAAAAGCAACACATTGAGGAGGATGTAGGATGGGTAATTAATACAGAAGTTAACATATCTAATACACATTTACGTGCAGGATATCACCCTGGGTTCTAGGAATTCAGGCAAAGAGGTCTCTGGGAAGACACAAAGGTAACAGGTCAGTACCATCAGTGTGGCATGTGCTACATTAGAAGTGCCTCAGAAGTTTACCTCAATCAGATGTGGGCAGTCATGAGGCTTTGTTGGGCTTGAAAAATACTGTATGAAGTAACCAGCTAAAAACCATGGTAATCCATGCATGATGAGTTAATTAAAAAGAGAAAAAAAGTTTCCATTCACTGGGCAGTCTATTTCTGACTTTGATCTCCATGGAGAGTTTCTGTGGGAGATACCATGAACAGGAAATACCCTAATTACCAAGGGCCTAGCACACTGGTCAACAAATTTTTACAAAAGTCATGTTACTGAAATAAAATTGGTCATTTCCTATCAATTTGTATGTGCTCAACATGGATATGACAGTCAAATTCTAATTTTGGCTCTAGTTCTCTTCTGTAATCTGGGATCATGTTCTACATTTCCCACTTAGTAGTTGTGTGATTTGGAACATGTTAGATAGTGTGTGAAAGCATCAAATATATAATGGAAAATAACAGTATATACTCCATATGTTTGCTGTAAAGCTTAAATGGAATAATGCAACTAAAACACTTAGCTCAAGCCTGCAAACTCAAAAAATGTGGGCTATCACAAAAACACCATTAACATGATTAATCTTACAGTGAGTGCACAAGTATTTAAAAGAGCAAAGAATCATTTTCAAATGTGGTTTTTGAAAAAACATTTGGCAAAAATGCTGAGATTTGGGCTAAAATTTGAAATCAACATGAAATAGATTATACACGGTGAAGTGAGCAGCAATGTGTAAAGTTGAATGAATTATCAATTGTTTGAGGTGATGAAAAGACAGTAGTTGAAGCAGAGATAATATATGGAAAAGAGAGGCATTGGCTCCAAAAGGTAAGTTGCTACCAGGTTTCAAAGGCACTTCAATGCAAGACAAACAAGTTTGCGTTTTGTTCAGTACATGACTGGGAATGACAACAAGGTTTTGTTCAGTAAAGTAAAATGACCAAAGTAGTGCTTCATAAGAACAATTGGCAACGGGAAATAAGTCAGATAAACCAGCTAGAAGGTGATCACAACAATCCCACTGTGAGTCAGAGAGGACAGCCCCTACACAGTGACAGAGTAGAAAGATGGAGAGAGGAAGTATTTGAAGGATAAGTAAACAAAATGTATTTACTGAAAGCAAGTTTTAATCACAGTCCTAATCTAAAAAAAAAATTGTCTGATCACATTTTCCTAATGAGTGCTTAAGCTTCTGAATCCACATTATGAAATTCCAGAGAATACACTGATACTGCCAGGTAGCTTAAAGGCTGAGAAGGGCACTTTGCTCACCAGGAGGATTAAATCGGTGTTGGTACTCATCATAACATGATCCATTGTTGCACACCCATGTTCCTGACAACACAGTCACAATAGCCCAAAGGTAGAAACAACCCAAATGGTCACCAGTGAATGAATGGATAAACAAAGTGTGATATATACATACATGGAGTATTAATTCAGTCTCAAAAGGGAATTAAATTCTAATATGTGCTATAATACAAATGAACCTAAAATGATCATGCTAAGTGAAATGTCAGGAGCAAAAGGACAAATACTCCATGATGCTTCTAAATGAGGTACCCAGAACAGTCAAATTAATAGACAGAAAGTACCATGGTCTGAGGTCTGGGCAAGAAGAAATGGGGAGTTATTGTTTAATGGGTACAGAGTTTCAATCTGGGGTGGTAAAAAAATTCTAGATATAGATAATGGTAATAGTTGTACAACAATGTACCTAACTCCACTTAATTTTAGAATAGGTGAGATGGAAAATTTTATGTCATGTATGTTTTATCACAATAAAAAAATACAATGTAGATCTGATGTCCTAAGAGCATCCTCACTCAAAACTAGAAAAAGCTAAGACTTGCCAACCCATTTACGCTTAGCTGCTCAGCCAAGAGAGACCCCCTCCCAGACCATTAATTGGCCTGTCCAACTGGAAAAATGAAGAGAAAAAAATGCCAGCCATCACCGACATCAAAATGATCACAGTAGCACAATAGGTTTGCCTCTCTACTTTTCATTTTTCCTGGTCTGACACTAAAAAAAACAGAGCCCCTTTACTAGTCAAAGCAATGCCCCACCTGGTACTTTTCTTGATGATACACTCCTTGGGGAAAGGAAAAATGACTTGCCTATCTCTGTGTCCTTAAGTCCAAAGTGCTGATTAATGTTCCATAGATACATTTGCTGAATTTTGAAGGAGAATTACTTAATATACTTTTGTCAATTAAAATTTTCCCAAGTGCTAGATAGAATGCAAATACTTAAGTATATGACATGACCCCTGCCTTTTCAGATCATATAAGCTACTTGAAGGGACAAGAATTATACCATGATATAATAATGAACAATATGAAACAGAATATAATTAGGTGCTAAATTGTGTAGTACAGATTATAAGTACTCTGGGAGGTCATAAAAATGTCTAACATCCTGTAGAAATGAATAATAGGTCAGGAAATCTTTACTCACTGTGCATTTGCAGAGCAAGCAGAGAAACCAATAAAATGGACTGAGGGCTTTTTAAAATATCCATTATTTTAATTTTATGTGTAATAAACCTACTCTACCAAATAGACCCTTTCTTAACTTTTTTTCCACATCTCCTTTTTTCTCAGCCTCCTTTACAAGTATTTAGAAAATGCCTCAAAGGACAATAGTAAATGTGCCAACAACCATTTGAAAGAATGTGTAAATTACCTTGAAACAGACACACTCAATGAAAAATTAGTAAATTCAGCCATCATAAAAATAAACATTTCATTCAAAGCTTGATTTGTACAGACAAAACCAACAAAATATATAGCTTTATGACTTCCCTCCTTCCTACATGATAGCTAATGAAATCCAAGGAAATTTTTATTCATTTAGCATCAGAATTCACACCACATGCTTTAAAATGGGAAGTTCATATTCCTCTGCATAGCATAGATCAAAATAGACAGGAATTTTGTTTCTATAAATATTTAAACTGTGTGTGTGTGTGTGTGTGTGTGTGTGTGTGTGTGTGTGTGTGTGTAGATACAGATATGTTTTCTGGTCAATCCTTAAACACTAAAATTTGTATGGTTTTATTCCTTAAGTAGTGCAATGAAGAAGCAAGGCATTAAAATCTATTTCCCATACTGTCATGGACTATAATCTATCACTTTCTTCATACCTTCACCTACATAGCAATCAAACATACTCTGCTCCATCAGAACTCATTAAATATAAAACTACCTGGTATTTCTGCCAACAGTGAACCCCACGTAACAATGGCAAGATTTGGAGTTGCTTTGGGTTATATAACACTGAAAAAAAATCCATTACTTTGTGGCTTAAAACAATTATGATTTTGTGGATCAGGAATTCAGAAGGGCTCATCTTGGTGGTTCATCCCATCTGCCTCCCAGCTCATAGCAGAGGTCAAAGGGTTACTGTTCAAAGATGCTTTCCTCATTTAAATACCTTGTACTTCACTCTCATTCTCATTTATTCTCATATTCATTCATTCTCTTCTCATTCATCCTCTTCCTTCCAAGTTCTCCATTAAACTCCATGGAGTTCTACGTTCTCCATTGAATTGTCCCTCACAGAAGACATGTTCAAATCCTAATCCCAGTACCTATAAATGTGACCTTATTTGGAAATAGGGTCTTAACAGATGTAATCAAATTAAGATGATGTCCTGCTGGATCTAGCGAGGGCCCTAATGCAGCGATTTCTGGCCTACTGAAGACTAGGGAAATGGGAACAGTAATGAGGACAACCTTGCTAGTAGAACTCTGGGTTATTGAATTACCATTTAGAAGTTATTTTCAGTCCAGTTAATTAAACTCACTGTAATTCAGACATTTTTTTGGACAGCAAAGAGATGAGTAGCCAAGGAAGGACTTCTAGAGCTTTGTATGATCTGTTTCTATAAACTGGTATCAAATTTTGATATCCTCTCAACTTTTTTGAATGTTTACAGATGCACAAAACTCACTTTATACCAGGTGTACTGTGATTCAGCATTTGGGACAAGAAGCCCTGCTGAGCAGAATGCCAGAAGATGCTAATTACAGCTCAGCCACAATTTATATGTGTATACAAATTATAAATGTGTACACTGCTTTGCTTTGCTTTGTCCTTCACTTTAGTGGAAAGAAAGGACACAGAGAGATGCAGTAATTAATTGGAAGATAGGGATAGAGAAGAGACCTAAGTATAGGGAAAGTGTTTGGAAGCAGTGGGAAGTAGAATTGAGTGTTTAGTATGTTAGCTTCCTACGTATGCCATAACAAATTAACACTTTGTGGGTTCAAACAACAGAAATTTGTTCTCTCATAGTCAGAAGGCCACAAGTCCGAAATAGAGGTGTTGAAATAAAGGTGTTGGCAGGGCCATGTGCCTACTGAAGGCTAGGGAAAAATCTTTCTTTGCTCTTTCCTATTCCTGATGATTCTTTGACTTGTGGATGGATGCATCACTCTAATTTCTGGTCTCTCTTAACTTGGACTTCTCTTCTGTCTTCTCTGTGTCTCTTTGTCTTCCAAATGGTAATTCAATAACTCTGAGTTCTACTAGCAAGGTTATCCTCATTACTTTTATCCTCATTTAAGGGACTGAATCTAGAACCAAGAAGTGATTGTCTTGCTGTATCTTGCGAAGGCTGGTCTATACTTGGAGTCCTGAATACCAGTAGCTATCACAACCTTGGAGGAAAGAGGATGACCTGAAAGGCATTCAAGAGAGTGAACAGGATGAAGAGACTTGAGAACAGCAGAAAGCACAATGATGCTTAACTTGAATAACAAAAAATTTAGAAAATAGTTAACTATCTTAATATATAAGAACAACCTTTCTAGTAAAGAATCAGACTTATTTTTATGCACCCAAGAATAAAGTTAACACTAATAAATGAAAGTTATAAGAAGATAAATTTTGAATTATCACGAGATATCAAAACACAGGTTAGTGACTGATTTGTCCCAGAAATGTTTATGCAAAGCCTTGTAACTTCTCGAGTATTTTAAGTTCAAAAGCACATAGCACAATTTCTGTCACATAATAACTAATTAATATGTTTTCAATAAGTCAAGGGAAATTCAAACAATCTTCTTAACCTAGGATCCCAGCACTTTATAATTATAAAAGAAGTGCAGCTATGAGTCACTGATTTTTCTGTTGAATGTGTCACAAAGTCATAACATCTTTAAGCTAGAACTGTACCCCTCAAGAAAAATAAAGAAGGATCCCATAAATCTCATTAAGAACATTTTAGGTAGTGCCATGCAGCAAGTAAGTGTAAAATTAAACACTTAACAAGTTTAAAGATTCAAAGACACATCTTTACAAAAACACTTTATCCCTTTAAAATATCCCTTGTTCAAAGCAAAAGTGAGCTACAATTTACCAACCCTTTACTACATTATTATGCTCAGTTCTCTCATATTCATTCAAAAGCATTTAATGGAGGCTGACTGTGAGCCAGGCATGCCTAGTCCTTTCAACTAATTTAGTGAGACAGTTATTAAAATTTCTACCTGAAGGCCCAAGGAGTTATGTAACTTACCCAAGTTCAGGCTGCCTCTAACCTGGGCATTTATGTAAATTTTAAAAACAAGGTACAGCTTCCTCAAGACACTCTACTTCCATTTGTCAGAAATGTGTCATAAAGTAATAAAATGTACTAATTTTATTAGGACAAGAAACTCTACTGCCCTTTACCACAAAATTGTCCCAATAAATATTCAAATTGATAATGACAATGACATAGTGCGTATATTAGATGAGTTTCTTTGTGCAGTGCACAATCTACTCAACAGTGAAGGACAATCCTATATGAGAGCTAATAATGGCAGGGCCAGTGATTTTACTCCAAAATACTATCATTGACTCCCCAAAAGCACATGATCAGTAAATTCACAGAATATATCACCATCTGACTGTGTAGGACTACTGTCTCCTCTCAGCACTACTTTATACACAAAAGTACCCAAAATGTGGATTTTTGTGGACAGTAAGCCACTGAATACATAAAAAGCAACCAATACTGGATGGATAAGAAGGGTTTCTCAGAGAGTCCAAATCAGTGTCTCCTAGACAACAACTCCTTCTCTAAAACCTGATTTTACCTACCAAGCAAAATGAAAATTATTATTAGTAGAAATCAGTTGTTCTCAAAAAGTCAATCAAATACTCAATCAGAGCTGGAAGGTCTTAGTTCTTACAAAAACAACTTGGATCAGATTCCATCCAGATGTCAAAAGCCTTCAGATTAATATTCAGTCAAATTCTAGAAGATATCTAGATAGCAGTGGTTTCTATGAAAAGACTTTGTATTTTACCAGGGGAAGATAGCCCAGATAACACTCAAGGAAAATAAAAATGTCCTAGAAAGAACAATGCCTGTGTATGCATCCAAGCCACCCTTTTGAGTCTCTATTTCTGATTCTCTATGTTGCAAATTTTGTGTCAGCTGGGAGAAAACATGGGAGCAAACCCAGACCATGCTCTGCTGTCATTCCAGCAGTTTAAACTAATGGTAAAAAAAAAAAAAAAAAAAAAAAAAGTGTGATAACTGCTACAGTAGAAATCAAGACAAAGTCTTATGAGTTCACTTGATCATGACTTGATTTGTTCTCCATACAGGATGTCTATGAATTCAGGTAAACAGAGCTCACAAAAATGTAAGTAAGCTTTATCATTAACTTTGAAACCAGTCATTATCACCACACTTGGTAAATAAATGTGGAATAACTTTCCAGGATTCAAACTAGAGTTGGGCTACAAGCAAACATTCGCATCAATTATAAAGGAAATGTTCATGAATACAAAATATTTTTAAATGGCCAGAAGCCTCAGACAATTGAAAGAGGAGGCATTTAAATACAAATCTCCTACTGACCAATTTAAGACACATATATTACTTACCATAGTCTCTTAGGGCTATTTAATGATATATTTTCAGCATCATGCAAACCATTATTTTTATTTTCAAAATCATATAAACTGTTGTTGTTGTTTTTTTCCTACTAAGTCCCAACCATATCTATGAGACTTTAGCAATAACGATCAATTATGGGGAATTCTAATAATTTCTATTGTTTTTCAGTCATCCAGACAAAGAAATTCTAGGTTTGTGTGTGTTTGTGGGGGAGGAAAGGAGGGAGAAAAGGAAAAAGAGATTCCTTGCTTTATAGAAGTGATAAAGGGGATCAATATTCATAAATTGCATCTTTCCAGGTGGATAATTTGAAATAAGGTTTGTTCCTTCAGTTTTAAGCACTCCACCTTATACTAACGAAACCTCCCAAGAGTCATTTTACTGAAAAAGAAGCAAAACGCTACCTATCTTACTCGCTTTTTATTCTAATTCTGTGTCTGTGGCTTCTTTTTATTCATCTCACATTCTATTATAAATAACTTAAGGATGGGAACACATTCTGTGCAGATCTGTCTAATCGGCACCTACCCCAGCACCATATGCAATACCACTTACAAAACACTTAGTGGTGATTGTGCTAAACAGTAAACCAACTCACAAATGAAACTCAAAAGCTGGCACTTTTTTAAATATACTTCCAGGCAATGTCTGATGTGAAGTAATGGAGGCTAAGAGTAGAACATTTAGGGTGGAGGCATCACAAGACCAGAAACTGGAGGTGGGTAGAAAAATTAACGCAGTTGTTAAACCAGCGGTAGAAATGAAAAATTCTTAGGCCCCACTGCCATAACAAGTATCAGATGCTACAGATAGTATCCAGAAGTGCAGACCAGAGGTGGGTATGGAGATTGAGGGCCGCAGTAGAGAATCCCCAGTCCTTACAAATCAACCCAGTCACACCCCAGAAGTAATTAATTTTAACAATAGAGAACAATTCCACAAAGAAATGAAGCCCTCCCAAAAAGATGACCACTACATCAGTATATTCGACTGGCAAGATGCAGCTCTCCTGCCCGCCTGTGACTGCAGGTGTTTCTTTTCACAAATCTTTTTCTTTGCAAAACAGCAGCAGCAGCTCTTCCTGCCCGCTTGTGTCTGTGCACGCATCGTTACTTCTCCTTTCCTCTTTTATATAATAAACCTGCCCTTTTGAATATTACCAAAAGTCTTGGCCTCATGGGCAATCTGTGTGCTGCTGAAAGGGGAAATCTGGTAAAACTTTTCTCAGGTAACCCAAAGATCCAATTCTCTAAACCACACTCCTCTCCAAAACGACTTTATCAAAGGCAATCACAAAAATAGGAGAAATTAAAATGGCCTTTTCACTAATTAAAATAAATGTTACTAACAGCTTTTTTAACCCTATGTGCTTGTTTTTCATCTTAAACACCACCTCCACCACCACCACTTACCAGAAAATAGTTCCAAACTTTCTCTTGGCAGATTGCGGACTTTCAGCTGGGAAACGTAACACATAAGCCATACAGGTAGCCTTCCAGCCACTGGAGGGTCTCTGCGCCTGCGCGGTCACGGGGTGACTTCCCTTTCCCTCAATTTGTAACAGGTGGTCCCCAGGAAAAGGGGAGGTTCCAGGTTTCCTGCCCCACCCAAGGAAGGGTGGAGCTGAGCCGTCAGAGCTGGAGAGGAGACTGGGGAAGGAAGGAAGCAGGATGGAGAATAAGAAGGAGAACTGGAGGAGGCAATGTGGAGCAGGAGACACGCGAAGAAGCTGCACTTGCTTCTTGGTCCTGGACTGGTTGAAACAGGTGTGGGTGAGAGACCCAATGGCACCTTTTATTTTTATTGCGATTTTGCTCTTTTCCTCCCAGACTTATCTGACTGTTTCTGACCCTTTTCTGTGGGTCCCCGCAGGAAGGTGGTTTAGACTTACGGCAGGCTTTCAGGCCTTGCTTTGGGCCTGTTTGCCACAAGGCAATGGGTAACTTTGAGTGCTTGCTTTGGAAACTATATTCTTCCCCATTCTTCCCCTTTTCTGTGTTGCATGCTAGCTGTATTAAGGTTCTTTCCATTAATGGTCTTGTGCACTACAGTATGTTTTGTATTGATATGGCAGATGGCAGAACCTATTTAGAATGGACAGGTTTGGGGGTTCTGGGGTGCCCGTCTCCCTGCCTGTAACAAATTCTTCATCTCACCAGAAACCGGGTGGGCACTTGTGCAGGGGACTTAGCGCTGAAATGGCCTAGCAGCCAGGAGAGGCCTGCTGGCGAGCAAAGCATTAAAGGCACAAAAGAAAATGACAGAAAATTCACGTCACTATTGCCAAAAAGAGCAATTAATAATTTTGTTCTTTTTGTTAACTCCTAATTTGGCTTCATACTGTATTTCATGTGGACTTTTATTCCTGAACCTTGGCTAAATTCCCTAGCCTTTACATATTAGCCTCAAAAATATTGGGCAGTTGCACTGTCTGACTGCCTCCTTATTGCTATAATAATCTCCTATTTAGAATAAACATGATAAGCACCTCTCCACTCAATCATTCATACAACAGATAACTGCAAAAAATCACCAGCAGTAAAAATACCACGGCATCTCGGCATTAAGAGGTATTTTTATTAGTAAAGTAAAAAGGATTTTTTTTTCTTGTAGCTAAAAAACTTTACACCAAAAACTGAATGTATGTAGATGGAAGCAAACATGTATTTGTAAAGAGAAGAAATGAAATTCAGTGAAATAGAATAAAGCAAAAAAATGAAAAGTAATGGGGAAATTACTTTTCTATTCTTGGTTCCTTCTTACTTGATTATTGTGCTATTATTCCACAATTCTCTACCTTATGATAAAAAGCTTAGGGATGTAGTATACCTTATTTTGTGCCATATCTTTAAAACCTGACATAGTAGAGAATGTAAATTTAAGTGGGTAAATAAATAGTAAGATGTCCTATCAAAAAACAGAAAATGTACTAAAATCAACACTGTGGATATAATTATCTCAAAGTATTTAAAAAACATCTTAATGATATTAACTAAAATCATATTTTTTAAAATTTTTATTTCATGAAATCCATCATTTGTTCCTTTTAAGTTGGGACTCAGAAGTTTTGGAATGAACAACAGTATTTAAGAAAAAAAAACTAAACCTTTCAAGAGCAGTTTAGGCTGTATATCGAGGTTTATCATAACAGGATGCATGCAATTTTATATATAAATATGTATGTAATTTTCTAAATATTAAAAGATTCTTCTCCAAACTCATTCCTCACGTGGAAAAATTCTTGAGCAAAAGCCTAATGCTAAAGCAGGGCCCAAAGCCTCTAAATTGCTTTAATGAGTGGGAGGGACTCCTGTCACCTTGTTACCTAATGTCACTGGAAGCTCTGAACTGCAGGAGCTAGCAGCCATTGGCACTACAGGTCTGAAGCCTGCAACAGGTAACATGAAACTCCTATGCTCAGACACACATTTGTACATGGGCTGGGTTCCATTCAGAAGATTGCTCCGGCCTCTTTAGAAATTGCAGAGTAAGCCAGAAAATCAGCTCCTAAGATTATGAGCCTCTTCTCTGCTTCAGGTGCCCCAACCCACCTGCTTATCTTTTGAGAAGTTTTCATGACCACTCCCAGAATAGGCAGAGGACTTGACTGCTCACAACACTGAGGCAGGCTCCTCCCTGAAGACAAGCCAGTTTCTACCCTACACCCTCTCAGAAATGCAAATGATCTGTTCAACACTGAACTGCTTTAGCCTCATTGTATGTAAATTATTCATTACCTCCCCTCCTTTGTCACATTTTGTTCTCCCTGCCCTCTGTCTACTCCTTGCTCTCACTTTGCTGAATTTTTTCTAAGCTACTCAAATTGCCCCCTGCTTTGCTCCCCTCAAAAACTTAAAAAGGAAACTAGTTTCACTAGCCAGATAATTGAATCATGTATTTCTTTTCAACATGTGGACAATAAGTAAAGCTACTTTGTGGTTTCTTTGAATATTCCGTTTTTTTAGAAAGTAATTGCTTAAATTACTCTGTTTTAAATCTTTGAGCTACTTTGTCTTTCTCAGAGAGCACGAACATTGCACGAACACGTGGGCTGTTATGAAAAAGCATTTCTGCAGTCAGTGCTTCCACATGAACAGCAGGGGGCAATAGATACCAAGAATTGTAAAAACTGTTCCAGACTAGAAGAAACATTGGAATAGCTGCACCGGGTCTGTGTGCTCAGCGATGATCTCAGCTCTCAGACTAAGTCTTTTGTTTTGTGTCCTATTTTACTATGCACTATTCAGTTTTCTATACCAGCGGTATTTTAATCAGCGAAAACTGACAGTTTAGCTTAAGAAAAAGAAAGGGGAAGGGGAAAAAAAGAAGAAAGGGAAAAAGAAAGTTAAAGTGCTGCTAAATGAAATACAGAAAGAGTAGGAAGTAATCCTGCATATAGCTAGGGTTTGTCCCTTCTCTGTTACCAATCACTTGAATCCTGAACATTGTTTTGCTGGACTACAACCTTAATTCACCCCATCCTCCCTCCCATACACACATCCAGTTCATTCTACCTTCTCTGCCATAAAATTTTCTGTTACAACAAGAGATTTCTTCATAAAAAGAAAAAACCATTTTATGCCAAATACTTGACTTTTTAAAAGAATTCCAAAAGCTTCTAGGTCGTGTTCTGGCCTTTAGACAAGTCTCCCAGTATAGGATTTTAATGTTTTATTGCTTTTTGAATACTTATTAGTCAAGACACATTTCACTGAAAAGCTTCAATTAAATTCTTTCCCAGTGTATTTACATCTTCAGATAA
This sequence comes from Scalopus aquaticus, assembly GCA_004024925.1. Lineage (NCBI taxonomy): Eukaryota > Metazoa > Chordata > Mammalia > Eulipotyphla > Talpidae > Scalopus > Scalopus aquaticus. The sequence goes on along the minus strand of PVIJ01008013.1, from coordinate 31,317 downwards.
ACAGCAAAAAGCTGTAGTGGTGAATCTGTATCTCATGTGTATGGGGGTAAAATATAAGGTAAAAACTAAAACATCAGATGTTTGAATAATATATTTAAGGATCATTTCCTCTGCATTAGAAGGTTTTTAGTACTCCAGCACTAAGGTCAGCAGAAATAAAACTACTTTAATGCAAAATTTGAGTTGTACCTAAAAAGTAATACCTAAACATAAACCTAACTTCCTTTCCTACTGAGGCTAGAATTCCCAGTTATTAATGTATTCCCATTGGGTTATTTATGACTGTGAGATGGCAGAAGTAATGTTATTTCAATACCTCACACTAAGATTCCTCTTAAAGAGAAGGTCTAATACCCTCCCTAAGAACGAACCTTAATAATCCTCATGACTTCTACCCTCTGGCCTATCTCCTGTGATTCTCCTACTTACACTGTCTAGTTTCACTTATCTCCCTGTTGTTCTTTACAAACACACCAGGTAGTCTTATGCCTCAGAGCCTTTGACCTACCTGTTCCCTCCTATCTGGTTAAGTCTTACTTCACTTACTCAAAAGACTCATTCCTTCACCCACTTCCAAGAGTCTGTGCAAAAGTCACCTTCTCCATGAAGCCTTCACTGAACACCTTTTTTTTTTTTTTAAAGATTTATTTTTTATTTATACATACAAGCTGGGGTACAGGCCAGAGGCGTGGGGCGGCGAGAGGGTTCACCAGAGACAGAGTGAGGAGCAGAACAGGCAGATCAGAAATACACTGCTGAGGGGAGCAGCGGGCAAGGCAGGAGAGGTCTGCCGCACCGTGTGGGATTCTCCCCGGCCGGGCGTCGAACTCGCGTCGCTGCTGCCGACAGCTCCACAGCGCAGCGCTTAACCGCTGCGCCACCAGGGAGGCCCTGAACACCTATTTTAAATGGAATATTCCCCCTAACATATCTTATCACTCCCCTTCCTCATTTATTCTCTTTAATAGCATTTATCATTATCAACTATGCTATATACTACCTATATAATATGAGGCTGGGACTCTTACAGTGTCAGAATAAAAGATATCAAGACATTTGAGGCTGTCAAATACGGGGGCCAAAATCAGGAATATGAACTTTCAAATAAACAATCACTTAGGCTATATAAGTGTAAATAGAATTATCAATAAAATCAATGAAAAATCCCTAGAAGCAACAGGAGATTCAATCAGGTAGCAAGATATAAAATTACATAAAGAAATCAATACCTTCATATATTTAAGCAGTAAAAAGTTTAGGGAAAAGTAGACGACATCACCCATTCACATTAAAACAAAATGAAAAATACCCCAAGAAATAAACTCACCAAGAAATGTACAAACTCTATATGAGGAAAATATAGTATGAGATGAGATTATCTGTGACCAAACATATCAACCAATAAAGAACTTAATCCTGTTTATTAAAGACAATCCTGTTATAAAAGGACAAAAAATATTAGTTGATTCCAAAGCAAAACCTAACTAATTCCATCCTGCATATAAATGACAAAGACAGACCTAAAACAAAATAATTCAGAAATGCTAACATGAAAGACTGGACAAAATATATCAAGAAACATGCAAATAAAAAGAAAGAATTCAGATGTCAAAGTCCAATTAGTAGAATTCAGAGCAAAACCACTACCAAGACAAAGAGGACCTTACAAGGCTAAAGGCTACAATTCACAGTGAAATAAAATAATTATGAAAGATAAGCAGGAAATAACAGCAGCTTCTTTCATATAGCAGAAAGTACAAAAGATTCAAAGAGAACAAAAGTACATAAATAACAGTAGACTTTAGTATACTTTTCTTAGTCCAACACACAAAAAATTTTTCAAAAACATTTATAATTGACTTTCCTGAGACACAAAATCGGAAGAGTAAATCTCTTAAATAGAATAATGCAAAATCATAAACTGATAACCAATTTTTAACAAATATTTTTATGGAGTTAGGTTCCATAGTTTAAGCAGAAAACATAAAAAAGTCACAATTTTAAAGACAGGAAAAAGAAAACAGCAAAGACAAAGGCCAACCCTACCAGATAGTGGAATAGATCATAGAGATTCTACAATTAAAGCAGTAAAACATGAGTGTACAAATAGACAAGCACATTTTTGGCAAAAAGTTGAAGTAGAGAACTATGTGTAATATGAAAATTTATGTATATGAAAAAAGTGGTACCTCAAATTACTGAGAAAAAAATGGGCTTTTTAAAATTAAATGTTTTTAGAACAGCTAATCCTTTGAAATCCTAAAATTGTATATAACATCACCTAGGTGGAATCACAGCCTACAAAATATCCAAAAATACTTATCGTGAATCTTATAATGAAACATCAATTAGACATCCAAACTGAAGGATCTTCTGAAAAATCACCGGCCTGAGCTTTCCAAAAACATCCAACTCCAGAAAAAAAAAAAAAAAAAAGGTTTGAGGTGTTCAGATCGAAGGAAAGTAAGGAGAATCATAACTAAACGTAATATGTGATCCTGTTAAACCCTGCATTTATGTTTTGCAAACAATCCGGTAAGCAATGATTTAGGAGGACAACTGAGGCAATTAGATATGTGGAATATATACTAGAGGATAGTAACTTAGCAATGTTTAGTGTGGATTCCGACTTTCTGCATCCGAAAAGTCCAGTAAGTGTAAGAACGACTCTGCAGCGTGTTCCCATCGCACAGTAGTCCTCCCTTATGGCGATTTTGCCCAACACGCTTCCCATTTCCCCCACAAACACACCCCAACACCTCTGTGTCTGGAAAGGTCGCTTTGGTCGTCACCACTGGGGGAGGGGCGGATTGCTACCAGCATCTAGGGTTTCGAGGCCGGGGGTGTTGGCCATCCTCGCACCAGAGAGCTCCCCTCCCTGCACAACAAAGACTCGTCCTGCCCAAAATATTAATAGCGCCTGGGTTGAAAATTCCTGAGGCGGGCGAAGCCTTAATCTTAGGGGATACATACTGAGAGAGCAGACAAAATATCTTTTACGCAGGTCTGATATTGGTAACATTTAAGGGTAAAAGGTTTTGACGTCAACAACCAACTCTCAAATCTCTCAGCAAACAACGAACAAGCCCTTCCGCCCTCGTTGGGGAACCTGGGAGGGTCGCACTTCTCGCCTAGTGGGGAGCCGACCGCGGAGCCAGCGCGGTGGGAGGAGTCGGGGAGCAGTCACTGCGCATGCGCCGGGCTCCGCCGCACCCACCGCAGCTTCTCCTGAAGTTACAACCTGTCCGCCTTCCAGCGCGGCTGCAGCAGCAGGAAAGCACAGAGCAACTCTCCCGGGATTGGGGAGTGGGGCTCATTTGGCTCATTCACGCCAGTAGTGACAACGATACTTTCTCGGTTGAAGTCCAGAACCCTCCTCCTTTGCATCCCGCTGAGCACCGAATAGCTTGTTTTGGAACCCTTTGCCCCGACGAGCCAGAGGTGTGTGGGCTCGCGGTGCACGGTCATCGCCTCCAGCTGGATTCCCCCGAGGTGAGTTTTCACACTTTTAGTGTGTTCCGATTTCCTGTGTCTGATGAGCCTGGGCACTAAGTACTACATCTCTAGATGCCGCTAACCAAAAGTGAGGACAGAGTCATCCCATACCGGCTCCCCCCAGCCAAGCGCTTTTACCCAGGTTAACATTTTTAAATGCCGTAAATTCTTTCAGTGTAGAATCTGTTAAAGAGTTGGAAGAGTTTTCCTGTAAAGAGTCAAATAGCGTGTATTAGGATTTCCAGGTCAGGAACGGTCTCTATAGCCTGTTTCTCTTTGTTTGAACAACTTGGAAAAAATGGAAAGCCATTCTTAGCTGCTGGCCTTAAAAAACATTGCGGATTGCAGTGATTAAACTGTGATCATTCACTTTCGTCGAGTCCCCACCCCTTCCCAGGTCTGACTTCAGTCGCACCACATCATTGGACACCGTGTGTCCAGGATTAGTTGACAGTCTTTTTGGTCCCTACACCTGCTCTCTGCGCCCTTACCCTACTTTCTGGTGATGAATTCAACAAAGCCCCCAGGAGACCCCAAACCAGTAAGCAGCTATACCCTCCTTGTCTCTAAAATGGCAGTCACTTCCTATCTGGGAGCAAAAGCCAAAGTTCCTACATCTTGGGCAAATTAGTGTAAAGTTAATACAGGAATGTTTCAGGCAATTGCATTTTTTATAGCATTTTTTTCCTAGTGACAGTAACTTGGGAAATATTAAAAAGTGTATAGAAAAATATTAAAATTCTCCATAATCCCAACCCACAAAAAATAACTATTAAACTGTTTATGTATTCTTTTAAGTCATTTTCTCAATGTGATAGGAAAAATTACTGGACAAGTGGATTTTTAAAAATATTTCATAATAAACTTGTTTAAGTGAGAAATACATAAAATTATGCAAACTATAGAGTTCAGTAAAGTTTCAAAGACTAACACAACCTACCCTTGCAGCCACCACTTAGAAATAGAGCATCCCTGGCGTCCTTCATCCCCCTGCAGAGTCAGGGGCAACTTCTCCACACATACACTCTCTTCTTACCCTCAAATGAATAGATTAGTTATGTCTGTCCTTAAATTCCACATGAAATGAATGATTTTAGTAAATATTCTCTTAATTTCTTTCACCCCATGTTGTATTTGAGATTCATCCTTGTTGTTGCATGTGACAATCTTTTTAAAAAATTTACTTTATTCTGGGTAGCATTCAGTTATATCAATATTCAGTAATTTACTGATCCTTTATGTGCTTATTTTTAATTTCAACTTGTATAATTCACATTCCACCCAATTCATCCACTTACAGTGTATGAGTCAATGTCTTTAGTATATTAGCAGATAGGGGAAATCATCAGTATAGCCAATTTTAGAACATTTATATCACCTCAACACAATGCCATGCTTTTAGCTGTCATCCTCCTAATCAAATCCCCCGTGCTTTACAGCCTTAAGCAACTGCTATTCTACTTTCTGTCTCTATAGCTTTGCCTCGCTCTCCTGGACATTTCATAAAGATGAAACCATCAAATATGGGGTATTTTGTGACTGCTCCCTTACACTGATATTGACTAAACATATTCTTTCCAACTGTGGTGCTACTACAAATAATACTCCTGTGAACATTATACATGTCCATATATTATATGTGCCTATGATACATATTTCTACTGTGATACATACCTAAAGGTAGAATAGCTTGGATATAGGGTAAGTTTATATTAGCTATGATTGATAGTGCCAAACAGTTCAAATTTAACAGTTCAAATCAATCAAATGATTGATAGTGCTAAACAGTTCAAATTTATACTACCACTAACATTGTGTAATGAGAGTTTTCATTGCTCTACTATCTCACCAACATTTGGTGTGGTTTTGATTTGCATTTATCTGAAGACTAATGAAAAAGCTGATTTCCATTTTTCTACTGAATTGTTGGTCTTACAACTTACATATTCTAGATGTGAGTCCATTATCATAAGTACTGCAAAATAAATGCCTTTTACTGATCTGTGGTTTGCTTTTTAACTAACTTATTGTTCAATGTTAATGAATGTAAATTTCTAATGTTTAGTGAAGTCTAATTGGTCATTCTTCCTTTATGGTTAGTAGTTTTGTTATCTTATTTAAGAAGTCATTGCCTAAAAGGATCTTCTCTCTGTTACCAAAAACATACTCCCTTTCTTTGAACATTTATATCTACTAACCAACCACATAGGATTGGTTTTGGAGTAATATGTGAAGTAAGGGTTAAATTTCTTTAATGTAGTTATCCAGTTGACCCAGGTACTATTCTTAAAAGACCACCCTTTTCCCTCTTTTCTGCAGTGTCACCTTTATTATAACTCAGTACAAACATAAATCAGTGTAGATACTGATATCAGCAAACAAGAACTTTAAAATAACCATAACAAATATATTAAGGAATCTTACTAGAGGTAATATAGTAGGTGAAGAAATATTATTTATTGTCAAGAGAGATAGAGGTACTGTTTTTTTTAAATAGGTGAAACAGAATCCTAGAACTGTAAAATACATTACTTGAAGTTATTTGATGGTATCATCAGTAGGCTATATACAGAAGGAGAAAGGAACATTAAGCTTGAAGACAGATTAATTAAAAGTCATTCAAATTTAAATACACTGAAGGGCCTTTCTGATGGTATAGGGGTTAAATCTCCGCAATATCACAGTTATCATGGCTGTGGTCTGAGTTCGATCCCTGGCCAGGGAGCTGACCCACCTATGGCGCAGCAGACCTCTCCTGTCTCGCCTGCTCCTCCCCTCAGCAATGTATTTCAGTAGATCCACCTGTTCTGCTCCCCACTCTGTCTCTGGTGAATCCTCTTATCTCCACACCTCTGGCCTACACCCCAGTTCTTCTATGGATTAGTAAAATAAAATAAGATAAATCTTAAAATAAAAATACACTGGGAAAAAATATTTTAAATATCAAAGCTTCAATGATTTATGTGGTAATATCAAGTAATCTAATATACATGGAAATGAGCTCCCAAAGGCAAGTTGAAAAAATGTAGGACAGAGAAATATTTGAAATAATATTAGCAGACACTTTCCAAACTCGATTAAATATATTTTATCCAGGTTGTTTAGTTGTCAGTAGAGAGTTTATTTTAATAACCTCACTTGCATGAATGGAATTTAGAAGTTAACATAAATAATTATAAACCTTTACATCTGCATTAATAAGCAAAGGGGAATTTTAAAGTCACTTAAAATCTGAAAAAATGCCTTGTTGGTTGAAACTGCCCTGAGCATCACTGGACTTTTAACACAAATGTTGCCCTCCCACTAAAGACCAGTAGGATCACTCCAAAAATAGTAATACCAAAATCTCCTCACAGCTTTTCAAAATATCCCCTCAATGCATTGTATGGCCCTGCATAGATGACCTTTCTAACTCCTTTTTCTTAATACCAATTTTTTAAATTAATGTAACATTGGTTTACAGCATCGTAAATGATTTAGGGGTAAAGGTTCATCCTTCTTCAGATGTATGTTACCACACTATACCCTCCACCAAAGTACCTGTAATTCTCCACCATAGTCCATTGGGCCCCTCCCCCCCTTGGCTTCCCACTCCCTATTGTCCCCTTCTGATAGCCTCAATTCTGTAGCTAGATTTCTGCGGTTTCTTTTGGCTTAGTTTTGTCTGTTTTTTCCTTTGTTTCTTTATATGGCACAGATAAGTGAAATTATCCAGTACTTTTCTTTCTCCTTCTGACTTATTTTGCTTAGTGTAATTCCTCCAGTCCCATCCATGTTGTCGCAAATGGCAGGATATGTTCATCTTTTTCATAGCTGAGTAGTATTCCATTGTGTTTATATACCACATCTTTATCCACTGATCTGCCATTGGGCACATGGGTTGTTTCTGTAGCTTCGCTATTGTAAATAGAGCTGCAGTGAACATAGTGCATACAGCCCTTCAAATGAGTGCTTTCATATTCTTGGGGTAGATACCTAGGACTGGAATTGCTGGGTTGTGTGGTAGATCCATTTTTAATACTTTGAGAAACCACCATATTGTTTTCATTAGGGGCTGAGCAGTCTATATTCCCACCGACGGTATGCAAGGGTTCGTTTTTCTTCACACCCTCAACAACACACATTGTTTCTGGTCTTTTTGTTATGTGCCATTCTCACAGTCTAACTTCTTCATATCCTGGCATGACTAAAAACTTACTGGTTTCTTTCCATGTCAGGGCTTCTAGGATTGTTTCTCCCTCTTCCCAAATGTTCCTCCCTCAAATATCCTGACTCTTTTGTCCTTATCAGATGTTTGTTCAGATGTCATTTTCTCAACAAAACTAGATCAAGCAAAAACAAAAATCTTCCCCCATCCTTACCTTGTTTTATGTATACCCTTTATTTGAAAGGCTGTCTATTTTCATTATTTAATTTCCTATTTGTGTCATTTTTTCCTACCACTAGAATTTAACCCTTTGCACTCAAGCAGCGCCACTCTGGCGCCCGGCAGTTTAATGCGTCCACTAGAGCGGCGCTGCAATGGCCCCCGGCGGTTTAATGCGTCTACTCAAGTGGCGCAGCTAGGGCGCCCGAGCAGTTTGGAAGTCAGTATATTTATTTCCGATGTGTGATAAGATATTCTTATCGCAATTACTTTCATGGACTAGGTTCAGCCTGCATCCTTAGCCAGTTCTTAGCTTAGATTAATCTCAGCTTAGCATTGTGATACGTGTCCTGACAAACTGAGGCTGCATCTTAGGGATTGTTTGACTAAATATTACACAAAAACTACAGAGTGTAATATTTAACAGATTTTGTTGTATTCAATGTAAAAATAAATAAATTGGTGAAATTTTATTATTTGTATACGTTTGTTTGAGTATAACATGATTTCAAAGTACCTGTAAAACGCTTCCCTAATATAGCTGAAATCGTCTTGAGTGGTTGGTTTGCCCACGCAAAAAAAGCCACGAGTGCAAAGGGTTAAGTTCCCAGTGAGGGGTGAGGGAAATTTATCAGTTTCCTTCTATGTAGTGTCTTCTATACCTTGAGTGACTAAACAATTATAATTAATATTTCTTTTCTCATGTCTGGCAATGTGGGCAACCTAAAAATTTTTTTCCTAATAACTCCCCATCAAGGAATTTCTTTGTTGTTTTTTTAACAATATGGAAGTCCTCAGAGTAATTTAGCATTTTTACATTTTTAAGGTATATTTAAGTTTCTTAGCAAAAAGGATTATAGCAGTAAAAGCTCCAGCTTTTACCAAGGAGAATAAGAAATGGGATATGGGGGCCTCCCCGGTGGCGCAGTGGTTGAGCGCAGAGCTGTGGAGCTGTCGGCAGCGGTAACGCGAGTTCCACGCCCAGCCGGGGAGAATCCCACATGGTGCGGCAGACCTCTCCTGCCTCTCCCGCTGCTCCCCTCAGCAGTGTATTTCTGATCTGCCTGTTCTGCTCCCCACTCTGTCTCTGGTGAACCCTCTCGCTGCCTCACACCTCTGGCCTGTACCCCAGCTTGTATGTATAAATAAAAAATAAAAAATAAATCTTTAAAAAAAAAAAAAAGAAATGGGATATGATTGCAACCAAAAGCTTAACCTTAGTAAGTAGACTGAAAGTTCCCCTTTAATAGACCAGAGCATCCAGCCAAATTGCTGAGAGCCCCTCATAAAGAAAAATACTTAGAGCTATAATCACAAAGAAATTCCCCTATTCAGTTACAAGCTAATATGTACCAACTTTTTCTCTTTAGGCGGTCAGGCTTCAGGATGGACGATGGACTTTCAAAATGGAAAAAGATGGAAAATCAACAAAATTACCTTAAACTGTGTTACCAACTGAATGAGTATTTCCTTGTAGTATGTTTAAACTCAAGGAGAATTATATTCTTGCATTATATAATCTACCAAAATACCACTTAACTACTGTTTTAACCTAGGTTATTTTAGAAAGCAGAGCCTGAGACAAAGTTATACACATTTTTTTGGGAATGTGATCCCAAGGAACAGGAATGAGAGAAGAGTGAACAGGGGCAGAAGGAAAGAAAATCCAAGAAAACTATGGTAGTTTACTCAGTGGCCTAACACTGCTAATGGTTACTTAGTGCAGAAGCTTCTAAGGGTTCTCATTAAACTTTGTCTAGAGACGAAAAGGAGAAGCATTTATCTCTCAGTGGCCTGTGGCTGGCAAAGGCATGAGAGCATCTATGATACCAGAGGATTATCTGTCACTGTCACAGAGAGAAGCCTTGAGACAGGGAGTTAGGTTCTTAGGCCTTGCCTGAAATAAGGGACTGTTACCACAGAGCAGGGTGAAACCTCCCCAGGACTGTTCACCAGAGCTGCGGCTAGAACTGAGGTTGAAGAGATAGGAGACAGTATATAAGAAACATCTTTTAAGCCTCATGATATGTTGTTAGTCTTATCTAAGTCTGTTTGTTCCCTTCCTTCTAGAATCAGAATATCTGTGGCCAGAGCCAGGTTGCAAAGGATTAGGTAGGAAGGTTAAATATATTAGAAGATATAACTTACTAACAGCTATAACCATGAATGATGTTTGTAAGAAATAGAAAGTGACATAAGAACTTGGAAAAATTAAAAATAATTTTAACTTGAAAAATTGGACCATTGGATAGAGATATTAGGTATCTTCTAAACTCAACCTCAGAAACAATCATGTATTGTTTGAGAAAAATGGAGAAATAAAGTTAACTATTTTCTTGTGTTTCTCTGCACTTTATAAATCAAATGTCACTACCTTTTCCTAAAATAGTGTTTCTACTGTCACTTGTTGCTAGTGACAGAGCTTACAACCATGGAAGGAAAAATTGGTAGAAACACATGCCAGAAGAACTGGCATTAATATTGGTTGAATTAAGGGGAAAATTGCAGACTTTGACTTGGGGTTCTTCTATGAGGTTTCCTTATACCAGAACAGTTTTCTCTCTGCCTACACTCCTGTGATATCATAATCATCCTCTTTTATTTGGTCTGGAATTGCCACTAATAAGATGAAACCTCTGAGTTGTTCAGCTGAATGTGTGTTGGGCTCCTGCTATTTTCTATGTATTGGTACTCTGCATAAGACATCCTATAAAACATTATGTTCAATTTTCATAATACCTTTTCTTTTAAGGTATATACCCAGAACATTTACCAAAACAGACTGTATGCTTACAAGCTTAATCTCAACAAATTTCAAAAGATTATATGGAGTATGAATTAAACCAAAAGTCAATTACATAAAGATAAAGCATTTCCCAATTGCTTATGGAAAATTTATAAATCCAAATATAATAAGTTTTATAAAAATACGGGCCAGCAACATTTCAAGAAGCCAGGAAGAATAGTTGTGTGAAGCAGCTTTGCAGACATTGGACAACAGCAGCAAAGGACAGATACCTGGGGGAGGGGAGACATAACAAGATGTCCCTACAACTGTCCTGCCTCTGTGGGTTCAAGTGTTCTGGATCCCATTGCAAAAGGAGAAGTGCCAAGCAAAGCAGAGCAATCTTGCTGAGTTGAGAAGACAAAAATTGAAGTTGAGTGAGACTGAAATGGCTTGAGTTTTTAGGGCCAAGTAACAGTGAAGAAAATGGAATGCAGAGGAAAAGTAATTCCAGAACTCTACACCCAGATCTTTTTGTTTCCATTGCTGAACACTATGCTTAACAATTCCCAAAACTATTGATAGCATGAGAACCCTCACTGAGAACTTCATTCACTAGAGAGCACAAATTATATCTTAAATATTTAAGTATGTCGAAAGGCTAAACTGGCCCAACAGTAAAATCTGCCTATACTTGACCAAAGCAAGCCTCAACAGTATGAAGCTGAATAGCAAGTAACTACCTGCCAGAACAAAGTCCAAATGTGTTAGTTCAGGTCCTCCAACAAGCACATGCAAATTGAAGATTAGATTTATAAAAGACTTAAACACTCAACTTGATTATTGAAATAGAGATGAAGCCACAGGAGGCAGAGTCTCATACTGTAGCACAAATCCAAGAAAGTTTAAGGTCAAGGTCAAGCCAATGAAGAATCCTCAGGCCACAGTTGCCCACTTCAGGAGCCCCCTTCTCCACCGGAATGGGCCTATTCTGCTCATTGTTCTGATGGAATCAACCCACAGAAAACATGGCCATGGTGTGAAAATACCAATAGATTCAGAGAACAACAGCTGGAAACCTCAGTCAGTTAAACTGAGCAAGACATCCGGGAGGTGCACTTTCATGGCAGCTACATTCCATACCTTGTGCTGCACAGCTCCGTCCAGGGACAAGTCCTCCATGATTCTTCTGGGTGGGTCTTTCTTCCTGTGGGAAAACAGAAGAGGGACATAGACAGTATGACCTATATCCCCTATCACTGCATTTCATCTCAGGGTACAAGTTGACCTCATCTGCTTGCTTCACTATCTCATCTTGGGTTATGCTCACACAGTAATCGCTTCAGCAGTTGTGGACTAGCAGTTATTGATAATGGAATGCAAATACTCACGATTATCCCTAGTAATCATGCCCTTCTTTGGCTCACTTTGCCATAATCATCTAGTCATAGTTACAGGGGTAAGGAAGTGCCAGGAGGCACCAAGCAGACTACCTGAGACCCACATATCCTTCCTTGTCCCATTGTGTAGAAGCAATCTGACATGGTCAGTTACCCTGTGAATTTGCATGCCCCTGGGCAGAAGGAACAAGTTCCTAGTGGTAACCTGCTGTAGCTCAACAGAAACCTTACTGTAGCTGTTGGCAAGAGTATGCCCCTTGGAGACCTCTAAACATACTTAGCATAAATGTACAGGACAGAAAGCACAAATACTTCTAGTAAGTCATTAGGAGTGTTGCAAATGAAGCCACTCTTTTTGCTAACCCATTTGACTCAGTCCTGTTGCAAACAGTACCATACAGGTCTGGAGTAGTGAGTACACTGTATCCTGAAAGATAACAGCCAGTGCTTTCAGAATATTCTTCAAAACTCATACTTCCTGGGGCTTACGAAAATCTTTCCAGAATCCCATGAGGCTGGCTGCATATATGAGGTTACAGCATAGTCTGGTAGGTGTTAAGTCCCGATCCCACACTTCACCTTCATCTCCATGTGGAGATGGCAGGTGACCAGACACTGGGTGAGTCCTTTATAGTACTGACTGAGATTCTGGGTAAGAAAGAAATCTATACTACAACAAGATTCTCCTTATAAGGAAAAACTACTGGCCTTCCTGGGTCAGAAAACTGAGCAAAGGGTTGTGATATTTCATTAAGGCCAAAGCCCCCATCTCTTCCTTTTCCATTTTTACCTTATTGGTTAGAGATGTTAAGCAGCATCCTTGTTACTTTTCCATCAAGTTTGTCTATAGGGGTGTTGTGTTCAATTCATCATCTCCCAAATACTCTGAGAGTCAAGAGCTCTTTGCCACTCCAACTTCACCAGTGGTAGTACTTATGGCCTCTTGGCTGTAGGTAATTTATCACCAGCTCTCTGATACTTCAGGACTCATCTCCCCCAAATGGCATCAACAGACTAAGACTGGTAACCATCTCATCCACCATCAATCCTGGTCCAAAGAGCTACCCCTGAACCAGTGAATTAGGCCCAGAGATTCACAGAAATAAGAGATGTTCTCCATTATAAAGTTTTTCTGATCATCTCAAAAAGACAAATAATCAAAAGGCACAGGCAAAGCAGAGAGAAGTCCTAAATAGTGTCTGTGGCTCCCTTTTTTTTTTTTTCATTAGGTGAACTATGGGGACAAGCTAGAGTGAAATCTTCACTATATAACGTCACCTCACACAAAGCATTTGGGTTCTCTATTTTATACTTAGGTGATATGTAACTTACAGGTCATTTTCTTAGAAGCCATCTCCATAAATTCATAGATTCTGGTTTTGTTTACATAGATAATCCTAAATCAGTGTCATCCTGTTAAAAATCACTTCATAGATAAGAACTCAACCCTAGTAATTAATATTACTGTATGTACATAAAGTCTGCTAGAATGTTTAGAAAAAGATTATCCCCAGTTACCTGTCTCCCCGCTCCCCAACCCTCCAGAAACAGCCCCCAGTATGTTTCCAAAAGAGCAATTAATGGGAGGCTAGCTATTTAACTCTTTCAAGCTAAGTAGCCAATAAATCTTACAAATACAGATGCCAAAACTAAAATAGGTATTACAAAACAGAATCTTCAGAGGCTAATACATTATGAAGTTAGTTTAACATTTAAAATTAATTAATATAATTCATCATATAACAATAAATGAGAAAAACCAAATGAAAATCCCAACAGATACAAAATAAGCAATTGACAAATCAACACTCATTAACATCATAAATTATCAGCAAGCCAGAAACAGAAGGAAACTTACCCAACATTATAAGGTTATCAGCTAAAAATCAAAAACTAATGTAATAGTGATACTTACTCATAAACATGGAATCTTTCCCCTTCATGCTAGTTAATTAGGATTAATGCAGAGATGTTCAAACTCTCACTTTGATGGCACTTACCCTAGCCAAAACAGTGAAGAAGAGAAAGAGAAAAAAAAGAGTGCAGGAATAAATCTCAAAACAAAATAAAGTTATCCCAGATCACATAATTCTGTATGCAGTGAATGTGAAATCTACAAATAAATTCATCTATAAGATGAACATATTAAGTGCTACAGAAACATTCTATCAAAATCAAATTGCACTACACATCCTTGTACTGGACAAACTGGACAAATTAAAGTATTGAAAATTTACATAGCTTCAAAAACCTCAAACACATATGAGTAAACCAATTTTAAGATCTGCAATTTTTCTGCAATGAAAACTAAAAATATTATTAAGGGAAATTAAGAAAGATTTCAATAAATTGAAGTCTAAATAATGTTAATGGGTGGAAGATTCAGTATTTTTAAAATATTTTTAACTTGTTCCAAATTTATCTGTAGAGCCCATGTATGACCAATTAAAATTCCAGCAGGTTTTTCTAAGTCAGTTAATAAATGGGATCTAAAATGTATATGAAAAAAGAAAGGGCCAAGAACAGCTAATATAATGTTAAAGAAAATAAGTTGAAAACTGACACTACCAGCTACCAAGATCCACCAAAATAAAACAAGACAGTGGATTTTGCATAAAGAGAGAATAATAGGCTAGTGAAATAGCAGAGGTGTAAAACTATAGTTATTTTTCTCTAGAAGGGAATGCTTCCTTCTTATCCTATACCTATCGCCAACTCATTTTCATCCTCCATCCAAATGAAACTATAAATTTTGTGCCTTGGGGAAGAGAGACCAACAAAACTTCATCAAAGGAAGCAAAAGAAAAACTAGTTATTGATGTTTGTTTCCAGAGACCAAAATCATAGCACCAAATTCAGGGTTAGAAGGATACTTGTTTAGCCAATCACCTCCATGCCCTACCTCCTCCAAGCTCATTTTCAGGGGGAAAAAAAGTGTATCTCAGCACTAATTGAGAAGAAAATAAATTAAATTGGAGAGAAAATAAGGACGTTGAATGTTGGCGACAGTAAAAATAAAGAACTCCCAGGAAAAAAATGTGTGTGGAATGGAGTGCCCTACTTGCACCTGGCTTTCCCGAGAACATTCCATAGCATTGTTTTAAACATTACGGCATTAAATGTTGGAGTAGAAATATCTGCATTGGATAACTAGGCAGATAGATCCTAAAGTTCCTCATATTATGGGGTCACAGGATCTAACTAATGTCTTTCTCAATATTCTTAAAATACTTGAGAAATTACCCCAAGAGCTGACAGGCCTGAGCACCTCTTGACTAGAGGCTCAGTGTGAACTCTTTGAAGTGCTAGGTGAAAATGTGGGCATCTTATCAGAGGTCAGCATGGAGGGTACATATTGCTGAAGACCAGAAAAGGCAGTGTCCATCTCAGCTGATACCAGTTGTGAACAGATGTCTGTCAAGAACCAGATGATCTTGCCCAAAGCCATGAAACCACGTAAGTCCTCTGAAATTTGTATGCAGCCCTGTGTGGAAGAGGAAAAGATGTTGTGTTGTCCTATTTCAAAATAGAATGTCTATGTTTACCTGGAAAATAACTAAAGTTAAAAAGTTAAGGACGAGTGTGTGTGTGTGTGTGTGTGTGTGTGTGTGTGTGTGTGTGTGTGTGTGTCTAAGCAGAAAGACAAGAAATATATTAAGTTCAGTTTTGGGAAAATAAAAGTCATTTTTCCACACACCTGACCATGTGACTTGCAAGCCCATAAATAAAATAGCAACACCAAATTTTCAAGCAGCATTTACATGCAGGAGCGCCTGAAGCAAACCATCTATATTCAGTTCTTTTAACATAGCCTGCAAAGGGCTGTAAGATTAAGGAGACATTTTCAAATTATGTTCTGTGGAACACTAGTTCCATAGGATATGAATTCATGTTAAGAGAGAAAGTTGGGAGATTTCTTCCATGCCAGGTTCTCAGTCATTCATATGTGAAAGTTTAGTATAACCCTCCAAAAGCAACGTTTTGAACTGGCCCATGTGGCAGCATTATGAATGACGTGCAGCGGAGTCCCCCTTCAAAGGACGCCTTCTAAGTTGGCTGTGAACACTGACAGCAAACCGCCTGCAACTGTTAGCCCATTGTGGGAACTGCCTCAGCTGCAAAAAGATCACCTCACATAGTGCCACCGGCTTCATAGAGTTGCCCACTTCCAAAGACCTATCACTACTAAGTTGTTCTGTTGCCCATCTCAAGACAACTCTGAAGGTCATTCCAACTCCAGAGGTCGCTGTAGTGTCGATCAAGGCTGTTGGGCCTCATTACAACTTGAATCCTCTACCTAGTCCTGCTTCTTTCTTTTTCAACTAGTTCTGAGAGCATTTCTTAATAAACATCCTGCAAGTTAAATGCACCTCAGAGTCTGCATCCTGGAGAACCCAGGCTGGAACACACCAATTTCCAATTTTGTTTGTCCACACGGCCTTTTAACCAGTGTATCTAGTAGGCATAGGATTTAAGAAACATGTTTTGGATGCCAGCAAGTGCAGGTATGAGAAGGTGGTATTTTTGTGGGAAGCAATGGGAAAGGTGCTTGAGACTTGAACGGCAGTCCATGCATTCCTTTGAAATTTGAAACCACCCTAATTTGAGATGTAACTCTAATGGTTAACAGTGCTACAGAATACATTCTCTAGTGAAGCAGATGGAGAGGATGTAAATATTATATGACCTGTGCAAATACACTTTCTTTTTCCTGTAAAAATGATCTAAGGTGATCAACAGTGTTTGATAAAATGCACTCATTTCTGCCTGAAAATACAAATATTTTTCATTCACAGCTGCCTTAGAATCTTAGTGGGAGAAGAAGGGTGGCGGGTGGGAGGGGGCATATAATAAAGGCCTTTGAAAATCAGTTTCCAAGAAGTGAAAACTGGGAAGTAGGATTCCACAAAACTGAAAAACCTTTATAGAACTGGAAAATCTTTCCCAAAGGTCCAATGGATTATTGAACACTAAACTTACTAAAGTATTTGTCAGTGAAGCCACTGACTAACATCATTTCAAGAGTAACTGTATTACCAAATGAAAAGGGGGGGCAGAATGAATATGAATAGTTTTTTGCAAATCTTTGAAATAGACATTTTTGTATTTAACACTACTTTGAAACAAGGACCTGGCTTGAAAGACTGACACCTGAATGATCAGAGACAGTGAGCTCTCAGACTGAACGATCAGCACACTGCAATCCCCCAGTAAGACGAGATGCAGGCAGCCTCTACAAATGTGGCTTGGAGGGGGAGGAGGTGGAGTTTGCTTCAGCTCACTTGAATAAGCTACTGTGTATGGCTCACAAGGGTCCCGTTCTTAATGAGGTGGTGCGTAGCAGCAGCACACTGTGAATCCAAATAGCAGATGGCAGCACTGTTGAGTAGGCTGGCAGTCTGATGTCTAGCCACCAACTGGCAGCAATCATTATTAAACTGATTCATGAGCCCAGGGAAAATCTTCATAAGAGTCCTAGCAAATGTGAGCAGTGAAAAGCAAATGATCTATTGCCACCCTTTATGAATACTACCTATATCTTTAAAAACATTATTCCCCAAGGCAATCTGCATGAAGAAATGGCATGATGTGTGGAACTGAAAGCCCCATTTTTCCTACATACTCATATATTTTTAAACATGATAGCAATGATTTCTCTATTTGGTGAATAGCTTTTACTCGAAGGAAATAGCTTCATAGCATTCACCCTATGGACTTACAGTAAATATTCAATGATAGGCAAACAGATTCTATACATAAAGATTCCTTGGAAATGGTATTGCTGAATTAATAACAACATATTCAGTCTCACATAATGAAGCAATGCCCTAAATCACTCACAGTCCACCAACCTGAAGCAGGTAACATCCTTGGTCAAAAGCTTGTCATGATCACACTTGGTTAGGAATGCAGATTAAGAGAGCCGCCAGTTTTAGAAAATGGTTCTAATCCAAGGGCCTTTCGCAAGAAAAATATCTTGAAGTTATTAACTTTTTAAATTCTGTTTTGACAAATCAAAATGCTAAGGAAACAGCATTTTTTTCTTTTCAAATATTGTCAAGATCTGTTATTTGTCACCATCTAAGACAATTTCTACATCTCTATATAAAAAAGAATTAAGGAAAGGCTTTTATGAAAAATAAACCCTAAAAACATCAATCCTACCTGTTCACTAAATCTTCATTACATTTGCTTTCAGAATTGAGACACTAGATTTCTCTCATGACATGTACTGATAATAACAAGAAAACACTACAGTCAAATATCAAATATTCCACATGCTACAATCACAGATTTTAATATGTAATCTTTTTATGGTTACTTTTGAATGGAAACAAAAATGTAAATCTTTTTAAGAGAAGTTAAAATGTCTCTGAGGTTTCTTTGACTCTAGCACCTTGGTGAACCAATTCAGGCTGAACCATCACTGAGAAATTCTGGAGACTTTTTGTGTCCTTTGCCAAACACAAGAGTGATTCTCTCCCAAAGTTAGATATCCCTGACAATAAAGCTCAAATCAAGATCACACCATCTTCAAATTTCTCAGTATTCTCCCTAAACAAGAAATCAGATGCCAGAAGTAAGTATATGCCTTAATATTTGAGACTGCCCCCTCCCAAAAAAAAAAAACCCCAAATCAACAAGGGGATTATTCAAATTTGCCAGTGTCTTGATTACTTTGCAAGAAATAAACCAGTATTAGAAGATGGTATATCCATATCTTGTTCTGCCTGGGAAAATAAGTGTTGTGTGTTAAAAGAAATCTGAAAATGATGGTGCATGAGTTCCATAAAAAGGCTAGCATCCCTCAAAATATTGGACAACTTAGATGACAGAGTTGTGTTTTCATCAAACATTATAAAATGTTTATGTTTTTTATAAACGGATTTATATAATAATGTATTTCCTAGCTATTAGAAAAATATGGTATGATGAATGTTTGTTCCTGGATTTTAAGTTATTCTCCATGGTCAGTATAAAAGAAAACCAGTAAAGGATAGTGTAGTTCAGAGAAAGTATTTTCAGGTTTCCTGATGCACTCATAAAGACCTAAAGGTGAGTAGGTAGACTGGTAGCAGTATTACAGAGGCTCAATTTGAGTAAGTTGGTCATATTACCAAACCATGAACATTCACTCTTAGAGCAGAAGAATTCTAACAATCAAAAACTGCAGATACTGGAAATACATTCCTTGAAACTTTTATGTACTTAGTAGCTGTTTTTTGGGTTTTTTTTTTTTTTGGTGTGTGTGTGTGTGTTTTGTTTTTTTTGTTGTTGTTGTTCTTGTTGTTCTCTACCTTTCCCTGAAACTGCCCTTATCAGATACACCAATGATATCCATTTTATGAAAAATCAAAGTTTTGTTCTTAGACTCACTCTAACTCTCAAAGGCATTTAATGCAATTGATCACTGCCACCACCTTAAAACACTTGCTCGGCTTGGTTTCCAGGAAAGTAGTGCACTTGCTTGCTTTTTTCCTCTTTTACCACAGTTCATCATAAGTTTGCTGCTTAGCTTTTCATCAAAATCCTCATGTTTTGACATCTGAACATCTAGAAACTCTGCTGTGTACACTCTGATATCTGAATGAAGGTACACATTCTACTATACACTCTAATGAGGGCAGCAACTGTTTGTGCCTGAATTACTGTGTGCTGTCTAGTACATAGTAAACATTGAAATATTTGTTGAAGGAATGAATGAAAAGTGGAGTGACATTCCTACTTTGAATAGATGGGTATAAGAACAATGTTGATGACCTAGAAATTAAATAGCTCTTAAACAGATTTTATTCAGGTAGGGAGACATATCATGATCCTCATCATTTTAGAACCCAAAATTGAGGTTTAGTTAAGCCAAGTAACTTATCCAATAACATGCAGCTTCTAAGTGTCAGAACTGAGACCCACACTCCTGTCATCCAAAGGCCATGTTCTTAACGCAGTGCTGCATGTATTGATATGTACAAATGAAAAAGAAAGAACAGGAACCCTGCTTCAGTTTGCATTACTTCCTGGCCCTTTGCTACAATGATACAGTCTTAACATTGATAGCTCTGATAACAGGACAACAGATGCTATTATTCTAACCTTCAAAAGAAAAAGGACCTTCTCATCTGTAAAATGCAGATGAAAATACTATCAGTCTACCATCTAGCATCATTTTGTGACTAAAGTAAGATAATGCATAGGCAAAATATAAATCACTGTCCAAAAATACTGGATGACTTTCATTCTTCAGTTATTACTACTACAAGGCACTGAAAGAAGAGATGAAGTAGAGAGACAGAAAATTTCCTTACTGACAGGGACAGAGCAGAGAGCAAGAAGACAATCTAGAAAGAGCTAGAACATGCCTTAAATTCCCAGCTCTTCCATTTAGAGAAACAGAAGGAGAGGTAATGATTTCTAGTTACCATGTAAAATACAATGAACACCCACTACATTATGGAATTAAAAGTTAATTGACTAAGCGATACTGATATTTTTTAACAAAATGGAAAATCTTAAGGACAAAAGTATGCTGATGTCATGAAATTTTAAAAAAGGCATTTCTTCGGTTAATTCATTTGCTCTGGCTGGGCTTTACTTCCTTTACTCCAAAGACATTGCAGTTAGCGTATCCCAGAAATGAGGAGATGGAATAGGCAGGGTGTTAGATTACTGAGGCAGCACTGATCTACTGACCTCTTGTTACTCAGAACAGTTCTTTTAACTGTAATCAGGTAGTACAATTAGGAATACTTCCCAAATTCCCATAACCACTGAATTCCAGGTTGTCGTATTAAATTATTAAAGAAAATGGCAACCCCAATCAAGTTATAGTAGAGGACTTCACTTAAAAGTTTTAATAAGGGTACTTCTTTCCTTTGTTAATATAGTCATTAGCTCTCCTTTAAGGAGACTAAAATCTGCTACTGCAAAGATACAAGTTTCTTGATTATATTTGCACCTCTACTATGAACATTACCCAAGACATAACTTAATTAACCAAAAGTATTTCTTAACCCAACGAGTGCAGAGCTATGTCCTCATGGGCAGAGTTTT
The DNA here is from genome assembly GCA_004024925.1 of Scalopus aquaticus. Classification (NCBI taxonomy): domain Eukaryota; kingdom Metazoa; phylum Chordata; class Mammalia; order Eulipotyphla; family Talpidae; genus Scalopus; species Scalopus aquaticus. Next base: position 10,283 of record PVIJ01008013.1, on the reverse strand, counting down.
AGAATCAATAAGTCATTATTTAAATCCAAGTTCATATACTTAGCAAATACAGGACTCAGCCTCAACCTCAATATGTTCATTATTTAAATGAATTGGGCCCATCACAGATAGTTTTGGAGATTTATAATAATGTACTTAAAGAGATTAGATTGCCTGACAAGAGTCAGTTTTCAGTAAAGCATGACAGTAATTGTTATCAAAGTTGTTAGTCAGGGGCTTGCCTGGTGGCACCAGTGGTTAAGTCTCAGCACTATGGAGCTATCAGTAGCCACTGCCCATGAATTTGATCCCCAACCAGGGAGCTGACCCACATGGTGCAGCAGACCTCTCCTGTCTCACCCACTGCACCCCTCAGCAGTGTATTTCAGTCAGTCTGCCTGTTCTGCTCCCCACTTTGTCTCTGGTGAATCCTCTCACCGCCCCACAGTCTGGTCTACACTCCAGGTCTTATATGCATAAATAAATGTCTTTTAAAAAAGTTGTTAATCATTGTGATGGTGATAACAAAATTGATTGTAATTTTATTTTCACTAGATTTGCTTTTTTTAGGTTTTGGTTTTATAAAAAGAGAAGTTCATGTGTTTGTTTACATAGAACCTATTATAGAGATTTAGGAGTTGGTGTAACAATTATCCCCCAATTCACTTACGCCAACTATGTGATAAGTACCAAGTGTTTACTTTTAGAGAAGATATAAAAATAAGTATAATGTAGAACATATGTAAAGAATAATTTCAAGAAAAAAGTAAACATCATGAAAGAAACATAAATAAAATATGGAAATTCATAGTAGGTGGTTCTATGTGGCAAAATCTGGACAATTATCATGGAAGAGGTGTTATTGGGCCTGTATCTTAAGCTAAGCAAAGCATATAGAAAGGCAAAGATTGAGAAAGAGATCAACAAATAAGTGGATGATTCTGGAATGATTCATTCATTTCAAAATTTTCTCATTGCTTTAATTCCTGGGGTTTAACCCTTGTGGTTCCTACATGCTAGTGATGGAGAGCAAGGCCAGGTGAAAGTGAAGTGAGGTGAACAGGCGGATGGAGTATTCATGATGGCCCCAGGGAAGAGTAGCTGATAATAAACCTGAAACCAGATCATGGGAGGTTTTAAATGCTGAGGTAAAACATTCTGGCTTTATTCAAGCCTGTTGAAAAGAAATTTCAAAAGCATTAACCCCATTATTTCAAGGGAAAATAAAAGTGGTCTAGTTGAAAATACAAACTGGGAGAATATTGTTAAAAGATAAACTGAGACATAATAACATTTTTTTTAAAGTATATCTGAGCATGTATCAATTAGAAGGGGGTGGCATAGGGGCGGAAGTAGTTAGGAAAGCTCTGCTGCAGGAGCTTTCTTTGGAAGCAAAGGAAATAATTGGGTGGTCTGTGGTTTCAAGTTGAGGTGACTGTTGGTGATTGGATGCTTTTAGTGCTTTTGGTTTCGTAATCTTGAGGCATTTACAGGCTTAGATATTGGTTTGCTTATGCAGGCTGCCAAGGTATTACAGCCACCTCAGTCTAATGGCCTCATTTCTAATTAATTTAACAACAGGCACATTGTTAAAACAAGTTGAATGGTGTCTCAAGTTCTTTCTAGCAGTGTTTGAAATGTATCAGGAAGAAGGAAGTCTGGAAACAGGGACACCAGGGATAGAAGGCTACTTCAATAGATCAAGAGTGAGGTAATGAGAACTTAAACTGAGGCAGAAAGAGACAAATGAGAACCACTGTGTGGAGCTCTGTGATTCTTCAGACTTCCGTTCTAAGCCCTACCAATATGGAGGTCTTAGTTAAACTAAGAAATCCAAATCCATATCTCCATCAGCACTTATACTCAAAGCAGTGTATGCATTCCATTTTAAAACTGTACATGAATAAATAGCAAGGTGATTGATAATTCAGTTTATCTTGCAGATTCTAAAACTGATACCTGTCAAAACCGAGAGGTGCTTGGGGACCCCAAACTGTAAAGGGGAAAAACCCATGTTGCCCCTCCTAGTGGTCTGCACCCACACATGCAAAAAAGCAAAGTAGCCAAACTCTAGGTGCTCAAAGACTTTTAATGGGTTAGAATCTCAAAAAGAATAGAGAGAGATTGAGAGCGAGAAGAGGAGTAGGGGACAGAAAGAGTTCAAAATACAGACTCCCTTTCAAACTCCAAAATCAACCATCCAGAATCAACCATATTCTTGAAGTGACTAATATTTGGCAAATATTCAGCCAAACAGGCAAGGTCCAAAGTAGAGCAACCATGACCCAAAAGCAGAGCCCAGGATAACAAATCCGAGGCAACCTCCAGCAGGAAACACAAACAAGAGGGACAGAGCCTGAAGATCTGGGAGAGGTGGAAAGAACCAAAGTTCAAAACGTACCATCCAAACTGAATTAACCATGAGCTCTAGAAGGTGCCTGCTACAGTCTCTCAAGGGAGCTGAACTGTGCAGAAAAACACCAAAGCCGGCAGCCACCAAGCTGACAAACCCTTCCAGCTCTGTATTTTAAGGTCTACCCCCAATGCTCTGCTCTACCCTTGGGCTCCAGCTGTCCCCTTTGAAGAAGTCAGGAGGTTTAGCAGTGAGAGTCATGGCTCTCACAATACAAGCCAAAAGTGTACAAGCAGTCTCCCAAATCATGCTTTCTTTTCTTTTCTGACATTAGCCTGCCTGCCTCCATCTTGCCCATGCCTTCCTCATTCAGCATCTTTCAGTTAGCATCTCCTTATGGTCTAAAACCCTTGACAAATCCTGAGACCATTTCATGACGGCAACCATTTCATGCTCTGCAGTGTAGCAGAGCAAGTCTGCCACCCCAAAATGTGTCTTTGGGAAGAGATTTATTTCATGGGAGGGACTCTGAAGGCTGGGTGGAAGTTGCTTTTTATTTTATATCCAAACTTCTGTAAGGGTTTTTTTCCAGGAAGACCTAATCCCCTTATCTTTTTTCAGAGAAGGCAGCAGTACCTTTGTTTTCCCCAGTGGCCTCCCTAACTGACTACCCTTTATTTTCCCCAGACTCCCTTGTCCTAGCTAAGCCATTTAAGATGGCATCTAAAGCCACTTGGGAGAGTGACAGAGTCACACTGGGTCTCTCCCATGTATAAAGGAGGTACACGTTATTATTAACCTTCTCTATGTCTTTTCTCTTATCCATCTGTCTGATGCTGAGTATCTGCCAGCCTAGAAGAACGCCAAAAGGTATAGGGGGACTGGATGAATTTCTTTGTGCCCCACACCAGCGACACATAACCTGCTAACTTGCAATCTGGCCCATTTTTGTGTGATGACACTTTCTTGAAGTGACTAATATTATCTCTCTGAGAAAAAGCCCTATGTGTGACTTTTCATTATAAAAATATCCACTGGGTACATAACATTATTCAAGAAAACATGAAAGCTTGCAGAACAAGTAAACAGCTAAAAGGGCAGCAAGACAAGATAAATGTTTCCTAATAAAAACATGGGAATACATTCTGTTATCTGTGAAAAGTAGAGAGGTTATACTGTGATATATATAAGGTTGGAAAATACCACAGGAGACATATCAGACAAAACTATAGATATATTAATAGATCTATAAATACAAATATATCATATTTACGTCCTCCCTTCAAGTGCCTGTTCATTCCACTCCACCCCATTCCACTTTATTATTCATCCAGTTATAAAATCAGAGACCTAAGAAATATACTTAACCTGCCCTTTTTCCTAGTTTCGTGTACCTAAATACTTAAAATGCTCTGGTTATATTCTACTAACTAGATTTGTCTTTTGCCTTTATAACTGCAACCAATGACTTTTTCCGCTTCTGATTTAGCCTTTAAGAAGCAGCTAACTGAACGTCACAATGAAGACACAGGCAAGATGGAGACAGACAGGACAATGTATATGGGATTCGTTTCCTTATAAGGGTCAATAGATGTTTTTCAATATGCCCAGAGTAGGCCTCGTCCCACAAGCGTCACCTGGGTATGATGAACTGAAGGTCAGTTGAGGCCCTGCTAGCCTCAGGAAGCGATGATCATTGCATAAGGAATGCCAACTACTCTGAGTGATGAGCAATGAAAGCACTAGAGGCTAAGAGAAGCTGTTGCCCTTATTTCAGTTGTTTGCCCTTTCCCTCATCAAAGAAACAATCACTGTTCCTCCTTTTTATGACCCAGAAGAATGTGGTTTGGTATGCTCAGTAAACGCAGGTTTATCTTGAATACCTCCTCCCTATCTGAGAAACTCCTGTTTTCACTCTCAGAGTAAAAGGATGAGGTTACCTCTTCCTTATCTATCAAGTGAAATCTCCCTGGCCTCTCCCTTGGCACCCCAAGTCCTGTGGTTCACCACATTTTACTTTCGAATTTATAACCATGTAGATTTTCCATATGTATGTTATTAAATTCAGGTCTTTTCTCTAACTAGATGGTCTGATGTTAATTTCTTCACCTACCTAGCCTCAAAGAACCCCGATGGAGTAGTGAAGATTCCCCTGCACCTTGATTAGTGAAAATTCCTCATGGCATAAAGACCCACATATACTCTATCCTTCGCTTATGTACCCTTATCTGTGCTGTTCCTTCTGCTTGGAACAGTTCCTTCCACTGTGGATGAACTCCACCAAAAAGGCTCCAAGATCACTTCCTCAGAAAAGTCAGTGGTGTTCTCTGCCACACAACATACTTCCTTAACACACATATTATGTATCGTAAGCATTATCTGTAAACTACCTATCTCTATCCCAGGTTTAATGAAATTCTTAGTAAAGTTTCATCTATCATCTTGAGAATCAAAATCAATATCACACTATCACACACAGTTTACTAGCAACATTAACATGACTTTACAACTCAACTATAATAATTAGCATAACGTTACTATTCCAAGGGACTCCTGCCAGAAAGAAAACATTGCAAATAATATATTCTTCATGACAAGAATGTCTTTAAAATCCATCAATTCGACAGAAAATATCAATCGATAGTTTTTACACACTAAAATTATTTAAATAATATAGAGGAAATAAATATTTTTAAATGTATTACATTATAATAAGGTAGCCCAATAGTGAACGGAGAGGATTATTACAGAATAAAATGTACAGATTTGTGGCACTTCACTCTATTCATTCTTTCTCTCCAGTGGTTGATGATTCTTCCTACTACTCCAAGGGAATCAATTTTATAACCTATTGAAAAGGAGGAAATTTCTGAACTCTGTATAGAAATATTTTCCAGATAACCTTTGATCTAAACAAAGACAAGGCCAACAAATATCTTCAGTCAAGTTCTGTACTTGTGTCCATGCAGCTACCAGTGAAATGGGAATTGTTTGATGGTGATTTTCAATATATTGAAATATATTCAATGTATTGTCCTATATTTAGGACAAACAATAAGCGCACATATACTAAATGTGCTTTATATACTAAGTGGTTTAATAGACAATAGATGTTGGTATTAACTGAGCTTTCACCTCCATATTCTTTTCTCCTTTTACTCATTTGTTTTAGCCAGTATCTCACGCTTTTCCTGTATCCAAGAGTCTTTCTCTCTCCCCTCTAGAAATCATGAAGTATTATCCACAAAATCACCTGTATCTTCAACCTTTCCTCTGGTTAGCCTCTTGCTCTACTTGTATTAACCAAAAGCAACTTACTCTTGGTCCACCTCTCATACAGTATTTTGGGTCCCTTAGATAAAAGAATGATTCTTGGTCTAGGGTGAAAAATTCATAAGATTATTCTGGACTATCTTATTATACATATAACAGAGTAGGTGTCAAAGAACACCTTGTCAAAAGGACTCAGGAGCTAACTTAAAGAGAGTCCTAATAGTCAAAGACAGGAAAATTTGGGCATCACTAAGAATAATACCTACAGTGGGTTAAAGCAAACAAATACATTTATATCCATGAGTTTGCGATTATATTAAAATAATAATTTGTCAACAATAGAGGAAGCTGGTAATCATCTCATTATTTTTAAAATGGTTAAATAAAATTTTAAAATCATGCATTTTGGGGAACTACACTAATGCATCACTAGTGTACCAAGTATTAGATGAGGAGAAATTTCTGTTTATAAAAATGTTCTAAGGTATTCCCAGTCTCAGCCATGCATGATAAAATAGCTGGTATTGAACTAACCCCTCCTGCCAAAAACAACTATAAAAGCTGGATGACATACATAAATCAACTGTTTGGAAACATTGGCAAGAAACCAGGACAGGAAGGACTTTCTCCATCCCTGAGAGAAGGAAGGCACATATGGTGAGCTCTACATCCGTGCTATAGTTTTTCTCTGAGGACATTTCTCAAACTGCTATAAGGGAATAGAGCTTAAACACAAGAACACATTCTTATTGGACTAAGGAGGAAAAGGGCTGAGTCCAGGACTGCCAAAGCAACTTGGAATTGAGCATCAAAACCCCAGACAGGAAAAGAATTGAGAGAAGGATCCAAAATGCTGCATTAAAATTCCTCTTAATTCATATTAATGCTCCATGATGTTAACATCCCTGGCAATACTAGCAAAAATGATGGCAGGTAGGGAAATGGAATTAGGGTTCTTATATTGATTGGTAGCTGTTATTAATCTAAGGAAGACCACAAAGAGATATATGTATACTGTAATTATATGGAAAACACCAAAAGAATTTTTTAGATCTGTAACTAAAAAATCTGTAGAGGGGAAATGAAATAATAAACAACACTGGATTAAAATAACTCAAGACAGGAAAAATAAAGGATCAAAGAAGAGATAGAACAAATAGAGATATAATATATAAACAAATAATAAACAACACTGGATTAAAATAACTCAAGACAGGAAAAATAAAGGATCAAAGAAGAGATAGAACAAAACAAACAACATGTAGGTGAGCCTAAACCCAACTGTTTTTGTCAATTTGGGCTACTATAATAAAGGTCTACAGATTGGATGGTTTATAAACAACAGAAATTTATTTCACACACAGTTTTGGAGGCTGGAAGTCCAAGGTCAGAGTCCAGGCACGGTTGAATTCTAATGAGTGCCTCTTCTAGGTCATTCACTCTGGTTTGTTGTTGTATCATCACATAGCAGAGACTGAAGAAGCTCCCCTTCTAATCCCACTGATAAAGGCTCTATCATTATAATCTTGTCTAATCCTAATTAAACTCCCAAAGCCTCTATCTACCTCCTAAGACCAACACATTGCTGGGGAATGGGGGGTGTTTCAACATATTAATTTTGAGGGGACATAAACATTCAGTCCATAATATCAACTACATCAGTAGTGCTATAAGATGTAAATGGAACAAAGACTTACATTAAAATATAAAGACTGAACAAACTCTAGAAATCTGACTGCAGAACTGAGTCTATAGAAGGGGCGGGAGGCCCTGGGGAGTATAAGGGGAGTCCAAAGGACAATGGAGGAGAATTATGGGTACTTTGTGATGGGTATGATGTGGTAACAAATGTCTGAAGAAGTATGAACTTATACCCCTAAATCATAGTATAGTGTTATAAATTAATAGTATAGAGTATAGTTGTGTATATAGTGTATAGTATAGTTTATAGTATATAGCGTGTATATAGTTGCATAGTGTATAATATGTATATAGCATATAATATAGCATAGTTGTAAATCATAGTAAAGTGTTGTAAATCAACATTACCTCAATTAAACAATAATACGATTATAAGAAATAGTGATATTTCAAAATATTAAGTGTCCATTAAATAGGAAATAAACAATTTCTAAATTTCTGCCAATATTCAGTCATGAGTTGCTTAACCACATTCCGATATATATTAGGACTTATATAAGACAGTGGTCCCAACAGACTATACCAAATAGCCTAGGGGTGTAGTAGGTCCTACCATCTGGGTTTATTGCTATGACATATGAACAATAAAATTGCCTAGCAATGCATTTCTCAGCAAGTATCCATGTTGTTAAGCAAGACATGATTGTATAGAGGCAAAAGAGACAAAACCATAATTGTTCCTAGAAATGTTACAACAACTGACAGAATAAGCAGGCAACATAATCAGCAAGGATATAGAAGAATTGAACAACATAATAAAACATCTTATCCTATTTACATACAGACAAGCATAGAGTCAAAAGGGTTAAGTAATTTTTTTTAATTCACTTAATCATTTGCCAAAGTAGGCCAAAGCAATTTTTAACAAATTTCAAAGAATTGAAACCAAAAAGTATATTCTTTGACCAGAATGGATTTAAACCAAATAATAGTGACATAAAGATCATGGAAATATTCCTAAATATTTGGGAATTAAACAATACATTTCCGAACAAGCTTTTTAGTGAGAAAAAACTGCAAGGGCCATAGAAATAATACAAGTTCTTACAAAGTGACTTTCAAAAGCTGATTGGCTTTTTGAATTACTTACTTCATAAAACAGCTTTTGGAAAACTTTAAAGAAAGCTTATGGGCTTACTCCATCTCTCAAGATGGCCTACCACAGTTTTAGGGATGATGTCCACAGACGCAAGACTCCTGGGTGTGAGCCAAAGGACTGTCACTCATGGCACAGTGACAGCATGAGATTCAAGTTCATATTGGTTCCCTTGCCACCCCAATCCCATGGGGGTGACAATGGGTCATCTTAGATGCATGTTGCTCATTAGGGTGACAACTCCTACTGTGCCCCAAATTGGAGTGTATCTGTTATTTAGAACTGTATGCTGCAATCAGGGAAGTCTTAAGCAAACCAGAACAAATTGGTTACCCAGTTTACACAGGGTTTGTTACACAGCTGAGATGTCCTGAGCTTAGGAAACACCAAACTTTTAAAGGACACTGCCAATAAATTTGTCCAGCTTTTGCTCAAAGAGACATTATTTTAATTCTCAGACAGCAAGTAAATATACCTGTTCCTTCAGCAAGAGACGGTCTTTTCTTCTAAACCTGCCTGCTATACAAGCATACTTGAAAAACTATTCCAGAACAGAAGCTGTCAATGTATCAATTAGTCTTTGATCTGTGGATTTATGTCCTACACTTATTCTTTAAAAAGTATGCTATAGTTATAATATAATCAACTCCATACTAACCTCTGTCTTGACTTTGAAAATTAAAAGTTCACACTTTCCCATACTTTGATCAATTTCCTTTTGTTAAGAAACCAATACAAGATATTTACTCATTATTTCCTTAATAGGAATCTTGTAATTTTTTAAAAATAATGTTTTTATTAAGGTAATGTTGATTTAGACCATTGCATTTGATTCAGAAACATCAGATCTAACCACTTCAGATGTATGCTGCCACACCCACCACCAAGGCGCCCAGTTCTCTACCATAGTCCATTGTGTCTCCTTCCCTGTTCTTTTCTGTCTTGCCCCTGATCCTCTGATAACTGCAGTTTTGCAGTAAGATTTCTAGGGTTTGCTTTGCTTTGGGTTTTTTTTGTTTGTTTTTGTTTTTTAAAGATTTATTTATTTATACATACAAGCTGGGGTACAGGCCAGAGGCGTGAGGTGGCGGGAGGGTTCACCAGAGACAGAGTGGGGAGCAGAACAGGCAGATCAGAAATACACTGCTGAGGGGAGCAGCGAGTGAGGCAGGAGAGGTCTGTCGCACCATGTGGGATTCTCCCCGGCTGGGCATCGAACTCGCATACGCGCCGCCGACACCTCCACAGCACAGTGCTCAACCGCTGCACCACCAGGGAGGCCCTGTTTTGCTTTGGTTGACTCACCCTTTGTCTTGCCTTTTTATGATCCATCACTAAATCATGTGATATTTATCTTTCTCTCTCTGACTTATTTCACTTAGTATCATCCCATCCAGTCCACCCATGTTGTCACAATGGCAAGAGTTCATCTTTTTTTATTGCTGAGTAGCACTCTGTTGTCTCTATCACTATATCGTCTTAATCCACTCACCTGTCCTTGGGGACTTAAATTGTTTTTATAGCATTGCAACTGTAAAGTATTGCAATGAACATAGGAATATATACATCCATTCAAATTAGTGGGTTTGGATTCTTCAGGTTTATAACTAGAAGTTGAGATGCCATTTGCATTTGTTCTTTGGAGAAGTATCTTTTTAGCAATTCTGCCCAATTTTTTAAATTGGGTTTTTTGTGTGTGGTTGGTTTTTTTTTCTTTTTTTTTTTTTTAAATTGTCATTGCTAACCCAATCAAAAAATGGGCAGAAGAGCTCAAAAGGCACTTCTCCAAAGAAGAAAAGCAAATGGCCAACAGATACATGAAAAAATGCTCAACATCACTTATAATCAAGGAAATGCAAATCAAAACCACTATGAGATACC
>PVIJ01008012.1:62910-77790 GCA_004024925.1 Scalopus aquaticus | reverse complement strand
GATGTGGTACATATACACAATGGAGTACTATTCAGCATTCAAAGAAGATAAACACATGCAATTTGCAGCGACATGGATGGAGTTAGAGGGGATCATACTCAGTGAAATAAGCCAGAAAGAAAGAGAAAAATATCGAATGGTTTCACTTATAATAGGACTATAAGGAAACCAAATAGGAGAGAGACACTGGGGGGGGGGGTGGCGGGGGGAGGGGAGGAAAAGGGCACAAAATGGAATAGAAAAGAACACAAGGGACCATGGAGATGGATCACGGGTGAATTGGTGGTGGGCTACCCAAGGGGAATACAAAATGTAAAAGACACAAATAACAATAAAAATATATATTAAAAAATAAAAATAAATTATAATAGTCTGTTGAACTATCTCAGAGGATGTACTCTGGTATCTGGGTTTGAACCCTAGCTCTGCTAGTCACTGCTGTGTGACCCTGAGAAAGCTACTTCACCTTGTTGTCTCATTTTCTTCAACTGTAAGTTGGGGGTCTTAACAGTGACTGTGCTGTGAGGAGTCAGTGAGAAAATACATGTAAAACATTCAGAATACTACCCTGGCCCATAGTAAATGATCAATATCTGCTTCTTTGGCTTTTTATATAAATCTTACAATCGTCCTGTTAATTGAGTGCTATTCTGAGTCTCCTTTATAGGTGGGGAAATTGAGGCTAGAGAGCCGAAGCAACTTGTTCAAAGTCACATGGTGGGAATATCACGAGCTGGCTTTAAACTTCAAAGCCTACAGTTGCCTACACTTCTGTCTTTGAAGGGTGGGAATGGACCTACCCGACCAACCCCATCTGGAACCTGGTCTAGCTCCAAAGTCCTCTCCGCCAAGATGAGCTCCTGCCTAACCTACCTGGGGCTCTAAGCACCCCCAGAGGGTGGGGACCCAGGGGCTCTGCCATCAGCTGGCAATTGTCAGAAAGCCTCTCTTTTCTGCTGCTTTAGATGAGATGCTGGACCCATAGCACTGTGCAAATAGAACATGAATTCTGCTGACAGGGTAATAATAAGTCTCCTAAATCAGCACTTGGACTTTTGCTTTACATATATTACTCAAATTACATGTCAGGGATTAATATACATTATAAACCAGATGTGCTGTTACATATTTCTCTCTAGAATGTCTCTTGGCTGCTTCCTGAAACTGCTACTGGTGTTAATCACACATTCTGCCCGCTATGTTGGACCATGATGGTGTCGCACTGACAGCAGGGGAGAGGTCAAGAAGGATGGGAGGCTTAGAGGAGCTGTAAAGAGCCAGAGCTGATTTTCTCACTCTGGAAGCAGGCCCAGCAGCACTGGCTTTCACGACATCTATAACTTTGTACCATGCAGGCTGTGGCTTTCACTCCGGTGTCCCCAGTACTAAGCCAGGGTCTGGCACATAGCACATAATCAGAAGAGGTGACAGAGGCTGCTGGTTGCTCTTGTATGCATAAATAAATAAAATCTTAAAAAAAAAGAAGTGAGTCTTCCCTCTAAACAGGCACGCACTCTTCCGCCCACCCTGCCCCAGTGTTCTCACACATGGCTTCACTTCACTTACTTCTATCACGGACCTGCCTCTGTTAGGGACTTGAGTTTAAGACCTTCACTCTAATTAGTCTCCATGAGGCCCTTGAATCTTGCTAATGATAATAATGCTGCTGCTGAAGATAACAATAGCAAAATTACTAATAGTTGAGTCACATGGCATGATGAGGGCTTCATATACATTTTCTTATTTAGTCCTCAGCACAAGAAGACTCGACAGTGATCACTGCACAAATGAGGAAAGAGATGCAGTAACTTGACAAGAGCTGCAGTTCGTAGACTGTACGCCTGGGACTCAAATCCGAGCATCCTGACACCAGAGGGGGCGCGAGCCATCCGATAGACCAGACTGCCTTCTCATGAGCCAAGACAGTCACAGCTGGAGAAGGATGTGGCTGACATCAACAGAGAGGGGGAAACTGAGGCACCAGAGTGCCTTCCGGTTTCATGGTGAGGCCTGCATGTGCTCCATCTTGGGTTTCAAGGAGACCTGTAGTAGCGAGATTCATAAATGCAAAACAACAGATATGAACTCTGCTAGCTTTAAGCAGAAGAGGCCTCAGTGGGAAAGTTAACTGAGGAGCTTTAGGCATCACTGGGAAGGCTTGGGAACCGAACCTGGCCGCCACAGCGGCAGAAGCACAAGCACAGGACTAGTCTGGTAAAGACCTACTGCCACCAGCAGAGTACAGATCTCAACCCCACTAAATCTCCACGCCGGGACACTAGGGACTGCCACTGACCTCATTGCCAGCCTGACTACCCAAGGATATAGTTGCTTCTGTGGCCACCACTGCCAGTTTGGGCCTCTCCACTGTCCCTGGGTCTTCTTGTCACCGGTTCCTCATTCAAAATCTAATGTGGACTTCTGATTAGCTGAGTCTAGTTCACAAGCCCAAACTCTAGCCGGGAAAGCATGCCGTTAGCATGTCCACATCTACATTGGGAAGTGAACTCTACTTCCTACCAAGACTCGCTTAGTGGGAAATTCTCTAAATGCATTTATGTGTTTCTGAGTCTGGGAAGCCAGAAGGATTAAACATGTATGAAAACTTTTAAACTAGTTAGCTCAATTAATATATCATCCTTAAGGTTGCATTTTATTAAACAAATGAGTTTAATAAAACAGGAATTTAAAAGATGCAAGAATATTTAAGGGAGACCAATAAGGTATGGAAAAAGCCCTGTAAAATTCAAAATTTGGCACAGCTGAGGGGGGTATTTTGACTCCAGGCCCGAAGGGGTAAGGAAAAGGATGCTTCTGGGTAAGAACGGGGGTTGCGAAAATATGTCTCTTTTAAGATTTATTTTCTTTCTTTATGCATACAAGAACTGTGGTGTAGGCCAGAGGTACTGGGGGTGGGGTGGGCAAAACAGGAGAGGTCTGCTGTGCCATATAGGTCAACTCCTTGGCCAGGGATCCCACTCAGACCCTTGAGGGATAGCACTGAGACTTAACCCCTAGGCCACCAGGGGCGTGGGTCTCTCATGCATAGAGATGGGGTGGCAGAAGGACATTTAAGCAGAGTTTGATAGTTATTTTTAATTTCTCTGCATTTTTCCATTAACCACTTCTCTGTGGTTAGATGCATCCCACCTAATCTTCATAAAATCTGATAAATCAGGAACACACCTACTCTACTAGTGGAAGTATAAACAACTACTTTGAAAAGCAATTTGGTATTTATCTAGTGAAGTACAAAATACACACTCTTATAGCATTGTCTGTAATAGAAGAAATTTGGAAAATGTTAATTATCTGCAAGTAGAACTTTAGAGAGATGAATTTATAAATATTCACATGATGACGTACTATACAACAGTTAATATGAATGAAGTAGATGGATATCGATCTGTATCTCTCCATATATTGTTAAAAACCAAACTTCAACTGAATAAATCTGAAGAGTTAATTGGCTGTATGCAATGATTGATGAATCCCACAGTACTCCATCTAGCAAGGAGAAAGGTGCTCTGTGGAGTTGTATAGAAGGAAAATTCTTATGGTCAGAAAGAGAGCGGGACAAAGTTACTAGCAAAAAAAAAGGATTTTGGGTAAAGTCACCTTCCCTAAAAGGAAGACAGAGGGTCTTATTATGCAGATTACCCCACTGTGCTGACCAGAAAAATTCCAGACTCTTGGTTTAAAAATCCACTTTTGGAGAAACTGAAACTGCAGCTACATTAGTTATTAAGTCTTGGAGGGTCTTGGCATAAATGACTCCATTCCAGGCCTATTTTTTGGTGTTTTTTTTTTTTTTTTAATAAGTCATCAAAGAGGGCCTTCCCTGGTGGTGCAAGGGATTAAGTCTCAGCACTATGAAGCTATCACAGCCACTACAACACAAGTTCCATCCTGGGCCAAGGAGCTTACCACATGGCACAGCAGACCTCTCCTGCCTCGCCTGCTGCTCCCCTCAGCATTGTACTTCAGTGGATCTACCTGTTCTGCTCCCTACTCTGTCTCTGGTGAATCCTCTCACCACCCCACACCTCTGGCCTATGCCCCAGTTCCTGTATGCATAAGTAAATAATTTTTTTTTTTTTATTTATACATACAAGCTGGGGTACAGGCCAGAGGAGTGGGGCAGTGAGAGGGCTCGCCAGAGACAGAGTGGGGAGCAGAACAGGCAGATCAGAAACACACTGCTGAGGAGAGCAGCGGGCAGGGCAGGAGAGGTCTGCCGCACCATGTGGGACCCTCCCTGGCCGGGCGTCGAACTCGCGTCGCCGCGGCCAACAGCTCCACAGCGCAGCGCTCAACCGCTGCGCCACCAGGGAGGCCCAGTAAATAAATCTTTAAAAAAAAAATCATCAAAGATCTCAACAACACATTATTGCATAAAAAGGCAACTAACAGAAAATAAAACGTGATGCCATTTTTATCCATGTTACACAAAAGCATTCTAAGCATTTGTATATATTACATGCAGTAAGAATCAGTTTGGAAGGAGAGACACAAATTCCTGATGGTGGATTCTTCTGTGGAGGGAAGTGCATGTAGAAGTTTTCACTGTGAACCCCATTCGATATTTAAAAATCCAAAGCACATATTATAAAAATGACAATTCTTAGATTTGGAGACATGGGTATTTGTTAGAATGCACTCAGTTCATTTCTGTATTTAAAAATTTTGCCAACCGAGAAAAAAATTTAATTATATCCATGAATGCCTTTTTGTGATTTGGGTGGTTATTTGTCTGTGTGTGGCTGAGTTTCCCATCTGGGTCACAGACATTCATGCCAGAACCTGGACTAGAGGCTGCTGTTACTGAGCGTTTCAGCCCCCCTGGAGTTTTCAGACTCTTGGAAAGTGCTCTGTGAACCTATAGACCATAGATCTGGAATGCAAGTCAATGTTACCAAAATCACCTGGGCCAAGAGACTCCTTAGCGGGGATAAAGGTCAAGGTTTCAAAATATAGAAAAATGTAAAGAAAACAAAATAATCCAAAGAAAATATAATACAAATAAAAATTTTAAAATAATAATAATCCATATTTTATCATGGTCTATCTTGACATATATTCTTCCAGTTACTTAGAAAACTAATTCTTGTTTTGGGAAGATGATATAACCCTTTAGAAAGAATTCAAATAAAGCAGAAAACGATGAAGGTAGGGTAAAATATCACTTCCGTGCTGCGGAAATTATGAGATGAACATTATTTGAAAGAATCGTTCTTTGGTCATAAAAAAAAATAGGAAGGGCCTCCCTGGTGGCGCATTGGGTTAAGTGTCAGCACTATGCAGCTATCCGCAGCCACTGCAGCACAAGTTCGATCTGGCCGAGAAGCTGACTCACACCAGCAGACCTCTCCTGCTTCGCCTGCTGCTCGCGTCAGCAGGGTATTTCGGTTGATCTGCCTGTTCTGCTCCCCACTCTGTCTCTGGTGAATCCTCTCACCGCCCCGCACTTCTGATTTACATCCCAGTTCTTGTATGCATAAATAAATAAAAAATAAATCTTTTTAAAAAATAGGAGAATGAGACAGAAATATTGATTAAAATAGCTTTTGTATTATGTGTTTGATACAGTTTGTGGCAATTTTTGTATGTGGTGTGAGGTATAAGGTGGGGTCTAACTTCATTATTTGTATGCCACTATTCAGCTGTCCCAGCACCATTTGCTGAATTGAGATGTGCTGTAAGTTAAAATACACCTTGGATATCAAAGAACTTGGTCCAAAATAAGAAATGATGTAAATAAAAAGTAAAAGATAAAAAGTAATGTAAAAATTTAAATATAAATTCTTCGGTCACCTTGTATATGATATTATTTTACATATCATTAATGATATCTTTGATGAATTGGATTAAATAAAATATGTCATTAACTTCACAGCTCCTGTTTCTTTGTATTACTTAATGTGGCTACTAAAAAAAATTTAAACTACACATATGGCTCACATTTGTGGCTCATATTATGTATTTGTTCTATATATTTCTAGAAATATATCTTATGCTTCTAGTGCTGATTTAAACTTTAGAAACCCCAGAGGGCGTGGCAGACCTCTCCTACCTTGCCCGCTGCTCCCCTCAGCATTGTATTTCAGTTTCTCTGCCTGTTCTGCTCCCCACTCTGTCTCTGGTGAACCCTCTCACCACTCCAGGCCTCTGGCCTGTACCCCAGCTTGTATGCATAAATAAATAAATCTTAAAAAATAAAAGAAACCCCAAAGGCCTGATACCCACCTGTTACGGCAGTGATGAGGGGTTACCTTGCACCTACTACTCAAGGACAAGGGGGTTTGTTGGTAACTGTTGAAGCGGAAAGCACACAAATTACATATTCACCAGGTCACTGCACTGGTTAACTCTTCAGTTGGGGCATCTCACAAACTGTTGTTCAACGCATTGATTATCATGCCCTGGTGTGTTTGTCACTTCTCCTGACCTTACTCATCATGACTTTTTCTAAAGATTTATTTTTATTTTTTTATGCATACAAGCTGGGGCTTAGGCCAGAGGTGTGGACAGGGGCTGGGTGGTGAGAGGATTCACCAGAGACAGTGGGGAGCAGAACAGGCAGATTGACTGAAATACACTGCTGAGGGGAGTAGCTGGTGAGGGAGGAGAGGTCTCCTACTCCATGTGGGAAGCTCCCTGGCCGGAAATCGAAGTCAGGCTGCAGATAGCTTCATAGTGCTGAGAGTTAACCCCTTGTACCACCAGGAAGGCCCCCATTTTCTTCCTCCTCCTCTTTTTTTTTAAATTTTTTTTTGAAGATTTATTTATTTATACATACAAGCTGGGGTACAGGCCAGAGGCGTGGGGCGGCGAGAGGGTTCACCAGAGACAGAGTGGGGAGCAGAACAGGCAGATCAGAAATACACTGCTGAGGGGAGCAGCGGGCGAGGCAGGAGAGGTCTGCTGTGCCATGTGGGTCAGCTTCCTGGCCAGGGTTTGAACTCATGCTGCAGTAGGTGCTGATAGCTTCGGATAGTTTCATAGCGCAGAGACTTAATCCCTTATGCCATCAGGGAGGCCACCCTCATCATAACTCTTTTAATTTTTTTTTAAGATTTATTTATTTATATATACAAGCTGGGGTACAGCCCAGAGGTGCGGGGCGGCGAGAGGGCCCACCAGAGACAGAGTGGGGAGCAGAACAGGCAGACCAGAAGTACACCGCTGAGGGGAGCAGCGGGCGAGGCAGGAGAGGTCTGCTGCACCACGTGGGATTCTCCCTGGCCGGGTGCCGAACTCGCACCGCGCGCTGCCGACAGTTCCACAGCGCAGCACCCAACCGCTGCGCCACCGGGGAGGCCCTCATCATAACTCTTTTAGGAACAAAGGCCTGAAGCTTCTGGTACCTATCAGCAGGGTCTGCAGCTTCACTCTAAGGCAGCCTGCCTTTGAATTGTAAGTTATTCCTGAGTTGACTCTTCTAACTTTTGCAAAAGGCTTGCCAAGTGCATCTCAAGATAAGAACAAGCTCCTCCACTCCTTTTCCTTTCCCTTCAATCATTTTTGAATTTGTAAGACAAAATAAATTTGCTTTTCATCTCGTCTGAAAGTTTGAATGAGTAATACCCACCCAAAACGTAAACCTTGAGGAGTACAAACTATTTATATGAGGAAAACTTCAAATATCTGTTCCAGATCACATGCAGGACACCCAAAGGGAGGTATTCATTGTGAAATTCAATTACCAGATTGCGTTCAGCTGCTCCCTGGAAGACCAATTAATTTTCTCTCTCTTCTGGGTGTGGAGTCTGTTTATAAAGTTGCAGTTAAAGATTTTCCAGAGGCAGAGACTGCTTTGCCTTTTAAGTAAATATAACATTTTTATAACATATAAATATATAAAATATAACATATTTAAGTAAATATAATATTTCCATGGGAGGGGCACCCAGGTGCAAAAAGCAGCCCATACCCAGTGGACAGAGTCCGTCTGCCAAGTCTCTACACCTCTGGCTTCTTGGATCTGCAGGGGATGCCTGGAAATGCCAGTGTGATTCCTTCTTCCCAGTGGTGGAAGATCTCTGCTGGGCCAGCTGCTGGGGCAGCTGCGAAGAACAAAGGCCTGCAGGCTTCTTGTCCACAGCTCCAGACAAGGGCTAACAACATCGTTAGCATCATGGGATGCTGCAAAGGGAGGAACAGCTGTGTGGTAGCAATTACACACCTCACATGATTGCTGTTGCTCTTTGGATTCTCTTTAATTGTAGTTATTATTTTGGGCTACAGAACCCTTTTTGTGAAGCAAATCTCATGAGGGAGAGGTGTAATATGTAAGAAACATCAGTGGAACTGGTCTGATTAAAGGAGGGGGTGGGGCCAAGTCTCACAGAGTGGACCTTCCACTTGTTACCCTTGAATGCCTACCCCTGGAATGAGAAATTATCTCGAGATTTCCCCTCTGGACTGTCCCGAGAAAGCTGGAGCCAGTAGGCACCTACCTCCTCACCCTGACACCACCCAGATTTACAAATTCAATCTCTAGGTGGCAACAATAGCAGTACCTACTTCATCGGATTGTTGCTTTTAAATGTTAAGAGTGAACTACTTACAACAGAGTAGAATATAATAGAACACAATAAATGACCATTGTTGTTCCCTTATTATTATTGTTTTTTTTTCTTTTTTTTTTTTTTAAAGATTTATTTTTTATTTTTATACATACAAGCTGGGGTACAGGCCAGAGGCGTGGGGCGGCGAGAGGGTTCACCAGAGACAGAGTGGGAAGCAGAACAGGCAGATCAGAAATACACTGCTGAGGGGAGCAGCGGGCGAGGCAGGAGAAGTCTGCCGCACCATGTGGGATTCTCCCCGGCCGGGCATCGAACTCGCGTCGCCGCTGCCGACAGCTCCACAGCGCAGCGCTTAACCGCTGCGCCACCGGGGAGGCCCCACCCTTATTATTATTGTTATTATTCAATTATTCAGTCTTGTGAAATTGATGCAACATCAATTTTACCTTGTGCTCACACTCTGACAAGTGGGGTTGTGTCCTGTTCCAGTCACCTGCCCTATCCCCAAGCCTGCTGGGTCTGGGTCCAGGTTGGAGAATATCTGATTGTCTTTTTTCACAGTGAGGAGAGTCCTCTAGCTTTGAGTGGACAGGCCTTGCTCCAGATCACTGTTTCACAGGGACCCAAGGCCACATCTCCTACCTGCATGGGCATTAAAACCTCCATCTCTAGTCTCTGAGTCCATGAATATATTCTGGAGGCTGCTGCTATATCAGCTGAGAGTTTACTGTTCTTGCTTTAACATTACTCTTTTTTTCAGGCACTAGGGGATTTCTCTTTTCTCCTTTTAAACTCAGCTGTGTATTAAAAAGATGTGTCTTAAGATTTTTGTAGCTGAAACAAGGACCACATAAACTTGATAGACCATGTTGGAAAAATCAGAGCTCTCTGTCAAATAATTCCATGAAGATTTCATATGCACTTTTATCTTGTTCTACAAAAAGCCTGATTCTTTCTTCTAAAGAAGGCCATCTACACCTGATTGAACTATAGATTTCCATCTCACGTAGGGTTTATATCCTTGCTTCAATATTATAAGGTAAAAATTACTTATTGCTAAAATTACCCTAGAAAATTTGGATAATTTTCTGGGATCTCTGGGAATTAATTTCTTTAATTTCTCTTCCCATTCAACTATAGACCTCTTTTTTGTGGTGCAATGAGATCTGATAAGAAAGGAAGTGAAAAGCTAATAGTGTAAAGGTAAAACCATACGTGTATATTTTATCTACTAATTGAATCTGTGTAATTTATACTGTACCTATCATAGTCTTCACATACCTACAACAAGACATCACATTTCTTTTATGACTCAGACCTTCAAAGGAGGGGTCCAATTACATGGAAAACTTCTGCCTTCTGCTGAGACCTTGGGGCGTGAGGGGTGTTGCTAAACTTGTTTGTGCAAGGACTAGGGCTGTGAGAGCAGAATCACTCTGCCCAATAGAGGGAGAAGAAATTAAACTGTGATGCTGAGGACAACCCAGGGTGGATGGTTGTAAAGAGGAGAAAGGTGGAGGGAGAGAAGCAAGGGGTCAGAGCAAAAGTGAGAGTGTGGAGATGTCAGGAGAGACCTGGGGTGGGGGTGGGGCTGAGTGGGAGACAGGGTTGAAGCTGTGGAACTGCAGTGTCTGAAGATCAACTTGAAACCATTTGTGAAACAAGCGGTAAATCCCTCCTCTACCCATCGTGCCCAGAGGTGGTAAATTCTAAAAAGAAATTCAAAAATTTCTGAGTGGGAGCTTATGTGTGGAAATTAAGGAAGGAGTGACATTTCACATATGGATCAACTGTGCAAAATTACAATAGTAGATGCTACTAGCTTTTTCAAAAAGATTTATTTTATTTATTTATGCATACAAGAACTGCGGTGTGGGCCAGAGGTGTGGGGGGCTGGGGGGTGGGGATGGGTCAGAAGAGAGGATTCACCAGGGACAGAGTGGAGGGCAGAACAGGTGGCATGACTGAAATACACTGCTGAGGGGAGCAGTGGGAGAGACAGGAGAGGTCCGCTGTGCCATGTGGGTCAGCTCCCTGGCTGGGGATGAACTCAAACTGATGGAGGAGATATAACGCAAAATAAGATTAGAACTAGACCCACACAAGGAAGTGGGGGTAGAAGAAATCAACATAACCATTGGCACCCAGCTCCTGGGTTGCAGAGCATGGGTTGGCGATAGACAGCAGTATCTAGGGCCAAGGATATGGAGATTGAGCCCATTGTATAATCTCCGGTCTCTTTTCTAATTCTAACTAGCCAGTAAACAGACAGCCATCCTACAGGATGAGCCCCCTCCCAACTAAAAGAGGGTTATATCAGTACCATTCAGGCAGGAACTTGGAGCAGCCTTTTCTCTGCCCACCTGTGCCTATGCAGGTGCTTTCCTTGACCAACTCTGTCTCTCTGCGGGGCAGCAGCCTGCCTGTCTGCCCGTGACCTGCACCATGCAGGCCTTTCTCTTAGCAAACCTGCCCCTCGGCGGGGCAGCTCTTTCTGCCTGCTTGTGTCTGTGCAAGTGTCTTATGCTTCATTGACCCTTTTCCTAATAAACCTGTTCTTTAATTATAACTGAGTCTCTGTCTCGTGGAGAAACTAGTCACATGCTGTCGAAGGGAGCTCTGGTGAAACCGTTCCCAGGATGAACCCAAGGACCCCGCTCCACTCTCAAATCCATCAACTCAAAAAACGACATCAAAACCACAGTGGTGATAATGATGGAGGAGCTGTAACTTAAAAATAAGGACCCACACAAGGAGCTGGGGTAGACAGAATCAACATAACCATTAGCACAATCCCTAAGTGTTAGCCCCTAAGTTACAAAGCATAGGTAGGAGCTAGACCACAGTCTAGGGCCAAAGATATGGAGACTGAGCCCATTGCAGAATCTCCGGTCTCTTTTCTAATTCTAGTTAGCCAGTAAGCAGATAGCTGTCTTCAAAGATGAGCCCCTCCCAACTGAAAGAATGCTATATCAGTGCCATCCGCACAAGAATTCGGGGCAGCCATTTCTCTGCCCACCTGTGCCTATGCAGGTGCTTTCCTTTACCAACTGTCTCTCTGCAGGGCAGCGGCCTTCCTGTCTGCCCATGACCTGCACCATGCAGGCCTCTCTTAGCAAACCTGCCCCATCAGAGGGGCAGCTCTTCCTGTTCACTTGTGTCTGTACATGTGTCCTTTACTTCCTTATCCTAATAAACCTGTTCTTTATTTTTTTAAAGATTTATTTATTTATACGTACAAGCTGGGGTACAGGCCAGAGGCGTGGAGCGGTGAGAGGGTTCACCAGAGACAGAGTGGGGAGCAGAACAGGCAGATCAGAAATACACTGCTGAGGGGAGCAGCTGGCGAGGCAGGAGAGGTCTGCTGCACCATGTGGGATTCTCCCCGGCTGGGCTTCGAACTCGCATGGTGCGCGCTGCCGACAGCTCCACAGCACAGCGCTCAAACGCTGCGCCACCAGGGAGGCCCAATGAACTGATTCTTAAAGTATAACTGAGTCTCTGTCTCGTGGAGAAACTTGCCACGTGCTGCTGAAGGGAGCTCTGGTGAAACATTTCCCAGAGTGAACCCAAGGACCCCGCTCCGCTCTCAAATCCATCGACTCTAAAACGACATCGATAGCACTAAGACTTAACCCCTCGGCCACCAGCAAGACCCCCCAACTTTCTAAGGCTGGCACTATCCCCACAATGTAGAAACCCAGGGTCAGGGAGAGAGTATCCCCAAGATCACAGGAACATGAGAGATTCACATCATGAAGCTGAAGTCAAATTCACATCAGTCTCATTCCAAAGTTAGACTTCCCTGGACTCCTAAAGTGCACAGGGTCCTGGAGGTAAGGAGGCCGCTGTGAGCTCTTAATGTCAGGAGGAGAGAAGCTAGCAAGTCCTCTCCAACAGTTTGTCAAATTAATGAGGCAGTCACTGGCTCATCCAAGCGGCTATACAGCATCTAACCATGTCTCAGAACCACTTAGCAGAGACTTTAGCAATGGTTCCCCAGAGTCTGGAATCTCCATCCACAAAGAGTGACGAGGCACCAAAGGGAATCAGTGTATTGGATACAACACACAGCTTCCCCAACCAACAAACCTCTGCTAAGTTCCAATTAGGTCACATTCACTGCTTCTGTGAGTTAGAGTGTGAACATCTTTTCAGGGGGGTCATAATTCAACCTTCTACTGAAGTAACGACTGATACTGAAAATCTGGGAACAAAGAAATGATAATGTCATCATGTAACTGGGCTGAGTCCAAGGTCCAGTAAAGGCAGTGGCCCCTGGAGGGGGTTTGCTAATGAGAATGAATAGCCCCAGGGAAAATGCTAAGTTCTGCAGTTTGAGGTGGAGAGTCTGATGAGAAATAAAAGGGACTGAAGGAGAAGGGGAAATCAGTCACCATGACGTAGGAATGGAACTGAGTTGCCATGATGTAGGAAAAGAAGAAGCAGTCACCATGATGCAGGAATAGAGGAAGCAGTCACCATGATGTAGGAAAAGAAGAAACGTTTTTGAATCTTCAGTGACTTTGGGGCCAGCAACTTGGAGGCTTTGCAACTAGCTGAGCGACGGAAACTGCTCCCAGTTTTGTCTTTACTGCAGCTGAAGGAAGAAGGCAGAGGCCCAAAGTGGGTGCCCTCCTAAAATGCGCGAGTGCAGTCTGTTGGGCCATCTGGCCGCTGTAGTTGCTGTTTGCAGTTTTGCTGGCCTGGTGCTGTGCTGGGGCACTGTGGCAGTTCCAGGAGTATCTCCAGTTGTGTTCTGTGTTGTCCTGTGAGTTGGAACCTGGCCTACTCTCTGGCTGTTGCGCGTCTGCAGAAGAAGGAAGACGCCATTTTGGAAACGTGGCCTATTGTTTGGAAGAGGAGCTCCACGTCAGCAGTGGCGGGAAGACACCACCTTTGTTACTTTTCTGGGACTTAAAGGACTGGACATTGCTTTAAGAAGGTAAACGGCCAAATGTTGACTTTAATAATTCTTTGCTTTTTCCTGTTTGTTAAATAAATCCCATTGTTATTGTTCCCTAAACCTGAGTTGTCTTGTAATTGTGCGAGCGGGTGCAGAACTAAGATAGTGACTGGTAAGCAATTTGGGCAGTGCCTTTGGCCAAATTTTAAAGCCCCATTTGCCCGGTATCAGTTTTGGCACCCAACGTGGGGCTCCTCATTTGCCCGGTATCAATCACAGAATCTCTAAATAACTATATCCAGCTCAGTTAATTTTGAAGATCTAATTGACTTTGTTACAGGGCAACCCTGATATACAATGGGGTGCCTGCCTATGGGTCCTCATCCATGCGCTTAAAAAGGATTTATAATAAGACTAATTGCAGGAACATACAAAAAGGTTAATAAAAGGTTTATTTGCAAAAGGAAGGGAAATTTGAAAAATGAATAGCTAGGGAAAAAAAGAGAAAAACTGAGAGAAATTTGCAAATGCGTCCTACTGTAAGAGACCCCACCCTACCTCAAGCCAGAAAGATCCAAGACATCTAGGACTATGAATCCCAGAATGCCATCATCACCTCAGCGGGGCCTCCCTGGTGGTGCAGTGGTTAAGCACTGCACTGTGGAGCAGTCAGCAGCGGCAATGCGAGTTTGATGCCCGGCCAGGGAGATTCCCACATGGCGAGGCAGACTTCTCCTGCCTCGCCCACTGCTCCCCTCAGCAGTGTATTTCCATTGATCTGCCTGTTCTGCTCCCTGCTCTGTCTCTGGTGAACCCTCTAGCAACCTGATGCCTCTGGCCTGTATCCCAGCTTGTATGCAAAAATAAATAAATCTTTTAAAAAAAAAAGAGTTCAGGTCAGCAGAACTGGTAGGATGCATTCATTAATTTATTCTTTATCTTCTTCCCTTCCCTTTTTGTAAATAAACCCTTTTATTAATTTTTGTGTGTGTGTCTGCAGCTGAGTCTTGTAAGTCCCTTTTAAGCACATGGGTAAGAATCCACAGACAGGCACCCCATTTATATCGGGGCTGCCCTGTAACACTACCAGATCTGAAGAGCTGGACACCCCCAATGGCACGCTGTAGTATGGTGAGAAGCCAAAAAAAACCCCAAGGTCCACAAATCTGGTTATATACCAAACCTGGCTGTTTAAGTCCACCCCTCAGTTCCCAGTAATCCTCTCTTCCATGATGATGGCAATAAGGGATTAGTAGCCCTTAGTGTCTTGGATCTCTTTGGTCTGAGGTGGGGTCCATAAACCTATCTGTGGCATTTGTTGC
This sequence comes from Scalopus aquaticus, assembly GCA_004024925.1. Taxonomy (NCBI): domain Eukaryota; kingdom Metazoa; phylum Chordata; class Mammalia; order Eulipotyphla; family Talpidae; genus Scalopus; species Scalopus aquaticus. The sequence continues at coordinate 63,031 of PVIJ01008012.1, read as the reverse complement.
AGACGTCCTTTCACCCCCCCAACAAATTTACTATTCATTGAATGCTAGAGCATCCCTTCTAGCAAGGAGAAAGGTGCTCCAAAAAGCTGTGCAAAATGAAAGGCTTTTAGAGGCGGGGGGG
>PVIJ01008012.1:23529-62810 GCA_004024925.1 Scalopus aquaticus | reverse complement strand
AATTAACAGAATGAAAAATGTCTTTCACCTGAGTATCAGACATCTCGGTGGCCAACATTCCCACCTAGGCTGTCTTAGTGGACACCTGACTCCTTTTACCCTGGCCTGGTGCTAAGTTCTCTCTTCTCCTTCTGCCCACTCTATGTTATCTACAAAAATCTGTTAAAACAGAGTTGTAGGGAAGTCAAAATCGGCCTCCCCCAAATTTACCTTTTTGGGAAAACATTGACTCCATGGGAGGGGCTCTGAAGGTTGGGTGAAGATTACTTTTGAAAAAGATGTTTACTTGTAAGCTTCCCTGTAAGGGCATGTGCCAGAAAGACCTAATCTCCTTATCTTTTCAATGGAGAAGGCAGGACTTAAATCTGCATACGAGCTGATAAAGGTGAAGCCAGAGTTTCTCCCAGGTGTCCAGGAGTTATTTGTATTATTATTAACACTTTGTGGTCCGCTCACGTATTAGTACTTGTTTTTGTCACCAGTATCAGGTGGCCACTCACGTATTAATACGTGTTCATCTAGTCTCCGTTTTTTCACGCCACGGTGGATTTATTCGGAACTCTTAGGAACTATTTATTTGATCGTACTCAGTCTAGAAGCTTTAATCTCTATGCACTTGAAATTTCATTAAAATATATCCAGTAGTTCAGGAGTTGTGTGTGTTTTATTGAATTCTTATACCATTCATGCGGTGGCACAGAAAATGGCCAGCCCCCAAGGGCTGATAAATTTAAAGGGCACCGGCACACAAAGTGTTAAACTTCCTGTATACTTTTTCCTTTATCTGTCTGTCTGATACTTGATTGGCTACTTGTCAGCTTAGAACTCAAAGGGACTCAAAGGGACTTTCTTTGTGCCCCAGATCTACTGAAGTAGACTGCTGAGGGGAGCAGCGGGTGAGGCAGAAGTCTGCTGTGCCATGTGGGAAGCTCCCTGGCCAGGCATAGAACTGGTGCTGCAGTGGCTGTGGATAGCTTCGTAGTGCTGACACTTAACCTGTTGCGCCACCAGGGAGGTCCACGATAGGAGAATTTTTAACCCCATCCCCCCTTACCTCCATTAATTAAAATTGAGTTCAATTACCAATGGCCATTGATCAATAGTTTAATCAATCCTGTAATGAATCCTCCATAAAAGCCAAAAGGACAGGGTTCTGTGAGTTTCTGGCTTGGTGAACATGTGGAGGTGCAGGGAGAGGGGTGCACCCAGACAGCATGGAAACACCAGCCCCTTCCCCACATTACTTGCTCTAAGCTTCTCTCCCATAGAGGTGTTCATTCCTATCCTCTAATATCCTTGATAATAAACCAGTACCCTACTAAGAAAACTAGTGTCCTGAGTTTTGTGATTGAGTCTAGCAAATTGATTAAACCAAGGAGGGGGTCATGCGAACCTTTGATTTTCAGCAGATCAGTCAGAAGCACAGGTGACAGCCTGGACTTTCGATTGGCATCTGGAGGGGCTGGGGCGAAATGAGGCTGTCCCTGGCAGTGGGAAGAGGCTGGGGTCCTGCTGCCTGTCTTTGCCAAAAAGCCAAGAAGCAGAGACAGCACTTGAATCTAGAAGCACTTTTATTTTTCATATCACTGACCATGGTTAGAGAGCACAGAGAAGCCATTCTGCCATCTCATCTTAAGCTGGCCTTTTTATAATGAGTTAAATAAAAACAGTTTGTCAAAAGCAAACAGCCCGTCAGAACAGCCCATCACAGCTGATGTTCTTGGTATTCGTCACATTCAGTCCCCAGAACTTACCAGCTTCCTCCAGGTTATCTTGACCTTAGTACATCCCGTGGTGTCAAGGTCCAAAACTCATTTGGGCTTCACGGGGCAGGAATCTCAGTTTAAACAAGAGTTTTAGTTTAAATATTAGTCATATGTGTAGTGTGTAGGCGTGTGTGTGTGTGTGTGTGTGTGTGTGTGTGTGTGTGTGTGTGCAGATTCCTATACTAGCTACGGTGCCCTCCCCTTCTCCCAGGCCCTCATCTCCATGGAGTCAGAATTGAGCCAAACTTGTAAGACGCATGGTCAGCCTCCTTGAGGATGGGGCAACTACTTGGTGATGCTGGAAAAACAGACAAGCCCCCATGGCATCTCCAATGTTGCTCCTTTCTTTTTTCTCTTTCAATATAGGATTTCCATGTCACATTTCTTTGAAATAAATTTTTTTTAAAGATTTATTTATTTATACATACAAGCTGGGTACAGGCCAGAGGCGTGGGGCGGCGAGAGGGCTCACCAGAGACAGAGTGGGGAGCAGAACAGGCAGATCAGAAACACACTGCTGAGGGGAGCAGAGGGCGAGGCAGGAGAAGTCTGCTGCACCATGTGGATTCTCCCCGGCTGGGCGTCGAACTCACATCGCCACTGCTGACAGCTCCACAGAGCAGCGCTCAACTACTGCGCCACCAGGGAGGCCTGAAATAAATTTGAGACTAGTGAATGTGATGACCTCTAAGGGTTCCATTCATCCAGTCCTGCCCTTTGTTCAAGAAACTCAATAAATATTTACTGACTACCAACTGCATGTGAAGCCTGGTGTGGGCATGGGGGACACAGCAGCGGAGACAGGCCAACAGCTCTGCCTGCCACAGAGTGCCCTCTGGCGTGATGGCATGGGGGGAATTTTTCTTTCAAGTAAATGGCACATGGGCCTCGCTGGTGGCCCAACGGGTTAAGTCACAGCACTATGAAGCTATCCAGAGCCACTGCAGCACGAGGTCGATATCCACCCCAGGAGCTACCTTCATGGCGCAGCAGACCTTTCCTGTCTCGCCCGCTGCTCCCCTCAGCAGTGTATTTCAGTAGATCCGCCTGTTCTGCTCCCCACTCCATCTCTGATGAATCCTCTCACACCACCCCCCACACCTGTGGCCTACACCCCAGCTTGTATGCATAAATAAATCTTTAAAAAAATAAAGCAAATGGGGCCTCCCTGGTGGCGCAGTGGTTAAGCGCTGCGCTGTGGAGCTGTCGGCAGCAGCGATGTGAGTTCGATGCCCAGCCGGGGAGAATCCCACATGGTGCGGCAGACCTCTCCTGCCTCGCCCGCTGCTCCCCTCAGCAGTGTATCTCTGATCTGCCTGTTCTGCTCCCCGCTCTGTCTCTGGTGAACCCTCTCGCCGCCCCACACCTCTGGCCTGTACCCCAGCTTGTATGTATAAATAAATAAATCTTAAAAAAAAAACAAATAAAATACAACATATCCCTTTAAAAAAAAATAAATAAATAAAGCAAATGGCATATTATATGAGAAGGCAGTGAGTGCTCTGAGGAAGAATCAAGTAGACGGGGGAGTTGCAGTGTTTAAAGAAGTGATCAGGAAAGGCTTTGTCAGACGGTAGCATTGAGTCATGAGGGAAGTGGGAGTGAGCCACTGGGGAGTCAACGGAGCAGACTCTGCTTTGTGCAAGTTCCAGGTCCCCCCACACCTTCTATGGCTGAGCGCAGATTTGGCTACTTGTTCCAGCTTATCTGCAGCTGCCCTCTCTGGGCTTCAACTGATGTCATGTCTGGGCCACCTACCTTTTGCCTCCTGCCCCCCAGACTCGCTATTGGTGCTTAGGTGGGAGATGGCATGGGATGAGCCAGGTGCCCACGAATGAACTACCAGGAAGGGTAGGGGGGTGAAAGCCCCACAGGATGAACTTTTCCCAGTAGGAACAGAGCAGGCAGATACGTTTCTCCCCACTCCTTCTCCCAGGTGGATTGTCCAGAGTCGGCGACACTCTCGAGGCCTATCAGAGGCCCTTATCTCCAGATCAAACAATCAAATCAGTTCCGCTTGAAGCCAAGTAGTGGCTTGTTCTGTGGCCTGCCCTGGCATTGGTTCTCTCTCCTTCCTTGGGACTGAAGCTCCAGTAAACACAGAGGCATAATAAACATACACTTAGCTTTGGGAGTTGATTTAAAGTAGAATCCCAAGTAAATTAGCAGTGGCCACACATGCAGACTGTCAATGAGTAGGCAGTTTCCCACACTCTTGAGCTCTGGGAAATGCTGACTTTAAAAAATTCAGTAAATTATTACTGATGGTTATTTATTATATTAACTAATACAAGACAATGAGAAAATGGGAACCAAAATTCGATACTGATTTTGCAAGCTTATTTCAAAAGTGCATCCCAGAATTCAATAAACGTTTACTTCTCACAAACACACTGTCCGAAAGTCGGAAACGCAGGGCACTGGGGAAGAGTCAACCCACGACGGCTGATAGGAGGGAGAGAGAAACCAGACTCCACTCAAGTTTGGCAAAGCTGAGAACGGCCCAGGCTTCTCCCTAGATGATTATGTCACAGCCCTGAGGGTGGGGTCTGGGCGCCTGTGTCCTTTGAAAGCGCCCAGGTGACTGACTCCATGCCTGTCCATCTTGTTCCTGCGCCTTGGCATGAAGCAGTGGATACGGCTTTTAGAACAGCATAGTCAAGATCTTCCAAGGCTGTCAGAAAGGGGTTGATTGAAGGGAGCATAGAGGCAGGGTGATGGGAAGAGTGTCAAGGCTGAGGTTCATTGCTGCGCCCCTGGATGGGGAAGGATCGGAAACCCTGCTACCTGTGTCACCAAGGTGAACCGGTGAAAGTCATGTCAGGGTGAACATCTACAATCTGACGTCAGTGGGGAGGGTGGGAAGCTAGAGACAATTCCTCCCATTTGAACCTGCCCAGGAGACCACAGGTGTCGCCCTCCTCACCCCTAAGTTCTGGCCCCCTCAGCTCCCTGGAGCCCAACCTCCCACGTAGGCACAACATAATTCCTTGAGTTTCAATTGCCCCCAGTCATAGGATAAAGATATCCTGTCCAGTCTCACCTGCTGATAAATATTTGAGCAGTGGTTTGTTAATTTTTCTTACTTTGTGTGACAGAGATTAGTTGCTATTTTACATTACACTCAACTTCTATTAGTTTAGGATTTACTTCCTCGGTGATACCACGAGCATTGTGCTTGAATAAAACATTTTAACATAGACAAGTTCATTATATTGTTGAAGGTGAGTTGATAGAAGGGAGGGAGGACCAGTTTCAGGCTTACAGTTTCGAGGGTATCAACTGAAATCCATCATGGGGGTGTCAGGCAGGTTGAGGGCCAGGGAGTACTAGTCGATGGATAGAAGCCTCTGGAGGGACAATCCTGTTCAGTCCTGATGGGCCTCTGGAATTTCTGGGAAACAGCCCCACCCCCAAACTGGAACACTCTCAGTGTTTACAACCTTAAACTCGATTTCCTAGTCTGTCCCATCATCCTAACTTTTTACTGTTGAGTCATATTTTTTAGGGTCTGATTTTCCTTCTTAGACCCTACACTTGGCCCCACTGAGAGTGGTGACATTTTCTCATTTTTAAAAAAGATTTATTTATTTATGCATAGAAAACTGGGGTGTAGGTCAGAGGTGGGGTGGGGTGGGGGTGAGAGGATTCACCAGAGACAGAGTGGGGAGCAGAACAGGTGGACTGATTGAAATGCACTGCAGAGGGGAGCAGTGGGTGAGACAGGAGAGGTCTGCTGTGCCATGTGGGTCAGCTCCCTGCCCAGGGATCGAACTCATGCCACAGTGGCTGGCGACAGCATAATAGTGCTGAGAATTTAACCCTCCGCCACCATGGAGGGCCCCTAAGGGCTAACCCTAACCCTTTAGCATTTCAGTCTAAAGACAATAAAATCCATGTTGCTGTTGAATACTGGCCATCAACACAGATTCCCTCTGCATTTATGGTCATTTTCCCCACAGGTCTTTAAGTTTTTCCTTTAGAGACTTCAGTTTGGCTAATCCCAATCAACCAGAAAGGTTGTGACCATGTTTTATCTCAAAAAGAAAAGGGCACATGGTCTCAATTTCTGGCCTCCCAAGTAGCTCCTGGCTACCTGTGGGAAATAAATTTCTGTGGTTGAACATGCCCTGTCTGTGGTACTTTGCCACAGCAGCCTAGCAAACCACACACCCTTTCCTGGGACTGTTTCTCCTTCCCCTGAGTTGCCCCTAGACCAGCTCAAGCCAGGTCATGGGTCAGAAGTAGAGGAGGGGGTCCCTCTCAGTCTAATCCACTATTGTGTGGGGAGCAGGAACACAAGGACAAGGCCAGGTCTGTGTATGAGAACAAATCTCTGAAAATGGAGCACCGTTGGGGAAGACACCCCAAATTTATTGATACCATGTTCTTCTGGGGTGGTCCAAAGGTGAGATGCCTTACTCTCTTTGTGCTCGAGCTAGATCATCCAGGGGAAATAAACCAGCACAAGGCTGAGCATCTAGACTCTGCTTCAGACAAGCCACCCCCATTGCACACTGGCAGGTACCAGCTCGGAGATTGTGACTGAAAAGCCCCACTGGGCTGACTCAGAAGCTGAGAGGCTCGGCTTGCCTTGTCTGGAAACCAGCAGGATGTGAGCCTGACAGTTAATTAGATTAATTAGGAAACCATCCCTTAAAATGTAATGTTGTTTTCATGAGTTTTAAGGCCTATCAAAATGTTTGCTGAGCTTTTTGCTGGTAATTAACAACCTTGTAAACTATACAAGGAAACTACACAGCTCAAATGCGGCAGCTGCCAGACACACAGAGCCTGGTTCCTGCCTTCATATATTGGGTTCAAATCCCAGCTCTCCTGCAACTTGCTCTGGCCACAGACAAGTTGCTCACCTCTCTGGTCTCGTATTCTTATCTGTCCAATGAGAAGACTGGACAACTTCTAAGCCCTGGACCAGTCACATTTCTCAGCCTCTCCCTCAGAGCTTAGTCATTGGCAGACTCCCCTGCTCTGGATGCTATTCCATCATCCAGCTGTAAGTGTCCCTACAATAGGTAGGGTTCTAGTACCTCAAGGAGATCCCAGCATCTCCCTCCATGAAAGTAAACAAACAAGGCTTTTGTGGCCAAAGGTCCATTCAACCTGCCTTGGTAATTAAGGTTGCCTTTGGTCTCCTCCCACTTCTCAGCCCCTGGGTCTAGAGTTGATTCCACTCTTCGTGCTAAGTGGGCCTGTGACCACAGCGATTTGTTCAGGGATGGTCACCTGACCCAAACAGAGTCAATGAGGCACTATGGAGAGAGGGACGTCTCTGTTCAATTCCGTTGGGATGATTTAGAGAGGGGCTGTTGGCAGCCATCTTGGCATCATGTGGCATGTGAATGCTGGCCAACAATGGAGCAAAGTTAAGCCATGTCAGAGAGAGGCCAGGTTAGAGAACTTTTGCTTGGGCGCTTGAGTTTAAGTTTAATCACTTCTTAAATTTACCCTTGAACTTTTCAATGACAAGAACCAAAAGTTGTCTTTATTTAAGTCATTTTGAAGTGAGTTCTCTGTCACTTGTAAACAAGAGTTCTAACAGTTATAAGGTGTATTTGTGAATATAGAGGTGTGAAAGAGAAAGCGAGGCGGAGAGACACAAGTCACAAAAACGGAAGAAAAGAACTTTTAGTGAAAGTACATGCTAGAATTTGCATGTTGTTTCCTGTGCACAAATGTCATTTGTTCTCTTTGCCCTTTGAGAATTTCTGTTTATTTTCTCAAAGCCCATCTCAGTAGCACCTCCTCTTCCCCAGCTTTCCAGGTAGATTTAGTCAATCCTCCCCCAGTGCCCTTGTGAGGTTTCCCCATATCTCTTTAATTCTGCTACCCTCCATGGACACAAGGGCTGCCACTTATACCTGGGTCAAATTGTCAGAAGGGACAGAGGGAAAAAAAGCCTTCAACTATTAACGAGATTCATTATATTACCCAATGTCCCCTATGTAAGGACACACGTGATAACTATCCTGAAAATGCTGGAGTGGCTTAACAACTGATAAGATTTCTTTGTAGGGCCTCCTTGGTGGCGCAGTTGTTAAGCGCTGCGCTGTGGAGGTGTCGGCAGCGGTGATGCGAGTTCGACGCCCGGCCGGGGAGAATCCCACATGGCGCGGCAGACCTCTCCTGCCTCACCCGCTGCTCCCCTCCGCAGTGTATTTCTGATCTGCCTGTTCTGCTCCCCGCTCTGTCTCTGGTGAACCCTCTCGCCGCCCCACACCTCTGGTCTGTACCCCAGCTTGTATGTATAAATAAATCTTTTAAAAAAAAGTTTAAAAAAAAAAAGATTTCTTTGTGGAAGATAATACTATAATAGCTATGGAACTCACTGGGCTCTCTTTTTGCTCTCACTACCAGGGAACTTTAATCAAATGCTCTTGTCAAGATCCCCAGTAACCTCAGTGTTGCTAAACCCATGGTTATCCCTCACTTCTAGCTTATTTAACCTTCAGAAGCACTGAACATAGATGACCATTCTGCCTCCTTAAAACGTTTTCTTCATTTGATTTCTAGGGCTCTTGACTCTCTTGGCTTTCCTCCTATCTCGCTGACTTCTTCTCAGTCTTCGTTACTGATTCCTCCTCATCTCCCCAGCCTTTAAATATAGAAAGATCATTTGATTTCATTCACTTGTCACATTCTCATCTTTGTCACACTACCTCCATTGGCAATCTCATCTGGTCTCATGGCTCTAAATACCACCTTCTGATGGTGATGTGGAAATTTATATCTCTAGCCTGAACTTTGGATCCACGTGCCCAAAAATCAATTTGCTGTTGTCTCTTCTTGTACATCTTTATTAGTCAACCCAGACCACCATGGTAAGATGACAATGGACTGGAAGGGCTTAAACAGCAGACCTTTTCTTATAGTTCTGGAAGTTAGAAATCCAAGATCAAAGTACCAGTAGGGTTGGTTTCTGGTGAGGGCTCCCTCCGTGGCTTGTACACAGTCACCTTGGGGTATCCTCACATGGGCCTCCCCGTATGTGTGGGAGGACAGAGGCCTTTGGGTGTCCCGTCCTCTTCTAAAACACTGGTCTATTTACTAGGCCCTATCTCCAAATACAATCACATTGGGGGTTAGAGGGTTATGAATTTTAAGACACACAATTTAGCCCATACCATTATATCTAATAGGCATCTCAGACTAAACATATACAAGACTAAATTCCTTATCCCTAAAACTGCCTACCCCCATTTTAGGAAATGAAAGCTCCCACCTTCTTAGTTGTTCAGGCCCAAACCTTTGAGACTATCCTTGGTTTCTTTTTTTTTTTTTTTTTTCATACTCCACTCCTATCTACCAGCAAGTCCTATCTCCTCTACCTTTAAAATATATCCTGCTCTTGGCTTCTTCTTACCTCCTCACTGTTTGCATTCCCTTCCAAACTATCATGTCTTGCCTGAATTATGGCCATATTCTCCTAAACAGTTTTCCTGCTTCTACCCTTACCACCCTACAGTCTATAAGTCATATGGCATAAGCCACAACATACCATTCTTTGCTCCTCCAGTGGCATCGTGCTTGCAGTCAAAGTTCTTATACAGACTTCAAAACACAAAGTCTTACTACCTTTCTGATCTTCTCTTCTATTGAGTCACTTCCCTTCATGCAAAGCTGATGATTACGGTCACAGGAGTGAAAAAATACTCAGGGTAGGGAATTAAGTGAGAAGAGGAAAGGAGGGGGGCCTCCCTGACAGCGCAACAGGTTAAGCACAGCACTGTGGAGCTGTTGGAGGCTGTGGTACAAGTTCCATGCCAGGCCAGGGATAATCCCACATGGCACAGCAGACCTCTCCTGCCTCACCCACTGCTCCCCTCAGCAGTGTATTTCCATCGATCTGCCTGTTCTGCTCCCCACTGTCTCTGGTGAACCCTCTCGCCGCCCCATGCTTCTGGCCTGTACCCCAGCTTGTAAGCATAAATAAATAAATATTTAAAAAAAAAAGAGGAAAGGGAGGAAGGAAGGGGAGGGAAGAAAAGGGGCAGGAAGGGAAGGGATAGAGAAGGGGAGGGTAGGAGGCTCAAGGAGAATGTTGGGAAAAAAGGCAGGGAAGAGGCTTGAGAAGGGGCAGCAGAATGAGGAGAGGAGCCGGCTGAAGCAGCTCCAGAAAAGAGATGTCTCCAGAAGGAGCGATTTCTCACGGAGGACCCCCCAAGGCTGAACATCCCACCTTCAATTTCCCTTTTGAGCTGTTAAAAATTTTAAACCTTTTTAAATGATGAGCAATTTGTCAGGAAAGCAGTTGGCAGCCAAGCCGGGTAAGAAGAGAAAATATTAGCATCGTTTGACTGGTCATTTTTTTCCCCTTTTCAGCATAAGCAGGCCAGAATCAGTATCCATTATTAATAGATGCATGTTTTATTAAAGGTATAAAGACTGAAGATTTGTAACTTTAATAATACAGATTCTTATTTTAAATTCTCCAACATTATTATTTATTGATTAGCTGGGGATGTTTCTTTTGCTATTGCCAAATTGCCAATTCCTGGAGGGTAAATAGAAGGGGTAGAATTAGGGGAGCTAACATTCATATTGACTTACTTAGGGGTATTCAACAAAACTCCACAAAATGGGCACCCCCTTTCTGCCAGACTCTGGGCCAGATATGATGCATAGAAGGCAAGTGACAGGGCAGAACTTTTACCTAATTGAGGAGGCAGAAAACTAAACAATTATATGGACGATGCAATGATTTGGGTGTGTAGATGGGAAGTAAAGGGGAGTGGTTAAAAGCTTTTTTCTGGAATTAGGAAGATGTAAGCCTCAGAGCCACAACTTACTAGCTGTGTGATCTTGGTTATGATGTTTTCTCTGAGCCTCAGTTTCCTCATCTGTAAAATGGGGATAATAGAGGTTATCATGAAGATTACCTGAGATGCTGATATACATAGCTTGCTTGGCATGGGGCTCAGCTCATAAGCTCAGTGCTTAGTTAATGAATTAAGCCCTCATAAAATGGGAGAAAAGATGGTGATGGAGGTGATGTTATAAATGTGGAGGCCACACACTCTGGTATTAATTCTTCCTGGACAAAACAGATTAAGAGAAGCTTTCACAGAGAAGGATATTTTTCAGCTGGCTCTTAAAGGATGCTTAGAATTTCAAAAGACTGACAAGGACACTCCAGGCAGAGAAAAAAAGCCCAGAAAAGTTGGTTGCTGAGTGATTTTGAGCTGTGTGTGGAGAAAACAAAAGAGTTTAGTGGAAATGGAGAACATGGTAGCTGGTGGGGCCTGGTAGGAGGTGACTATGGAGAAGGGCCTGGTGATGCTGCAGAGTGTTTTGGAGGTAAAGGAGTCTAGGTTTGCCTAAAGGTTATGGGAGTCTTGAAGCCTTTTTAAAAAACATCACAGTTAAAAAAAATACATGTAATATAACATTTATCACCTTAACCATTTTTAAGTGTTAACAGTTCAATAGTGTTAGATATATATGTTATATAAAAGAGCTTTAAAATGTTTTCATCTTGTAAAACTGATTCTTTACCCAATGAACACAACTCTTCCTTTCTCCCTGCCCCCAGCCCCTGACAACCCCTGTTCTAATTGTTTCTTTGGGTTTAGACACCTCAAGCAAGTGAAACCATACAGTTCATCCTCTTCATCACTAGTTCATTTCACTCAGCATAATGCCCTCAAGTTTCATTCATGTTGTGACATGCAATGGAATTTCTTTCCTTTTTAAAGGCCAAATACTATTATATATATAAATATATATAATATATATAAATATATTTTTAAAGGATTAATACTATTATATATATATATATATATATTTATATGCACACATATCTATTATTTATTCATTCATACCTTTGAGAATTTTAAGCAAGGGTGTGACCTGTTCTTTGATTGAGAACAACATTCTGGGAGGACATCGTGGCTCAGAATAGTACATTGGCCCCAAAGTGGCAGTAGGGAGACAAGGGAGGGGCTGGTGCAGTTTTCCAGGAGTGGCCTCAGGCAAGGCAGAGGACTTGGGTTCCAAGGACACTGTAGAGATGGAATTGGCAGGATGACTAGTTGACTACTTAGCTGGGGGAAGAGAGCACTGTGGCACCCTAGTCCCCGTGACTCACTGTGTGACCTTGGATAAGCCCATACACCTCTCTGGTCCTCAGACTCCCCGAGTGCAGCATGAAAGAGCTGGCAAAGCATTGGTGCTGCGGTGAATGGTGCTGGTGCTGCTCTTTTTGAGTGCTGGCTGCACGCCAGGCATGCCCCTAAGAGCTTTACAGTATCAGTGCATTAATGTGCCTCATTCTCCCCGAGTTACTACCATCCCCATTACACAGATTTTAAAAATTAAGGCAAGTCACTTGCTTGGAGGTCGCAGTGATATCAGGCAGAGCGAGAATTCAAATTCAGGCAGGCGGTTCCAGACCATGCCCTGGAATCACTTGGGGAGTTTTGAAACATCTGATTTCTGGACCTGCCCCAATCTGGCCCCTGAAGGTGAAGCAGAGGCTCAGCGTAGCCCCAGGCATCAGTTGCCAGGATGCTCTTGGAATTAAAGGTAGGAGTTAAAATGAGTGTTCCTTGGGGACAGGGGGCCTGAATCTGGCCTGAGATGTAGTAGATCCTGACTCTCTCCCACCTTCCCTAAAGCACCAATTTTTCCTTTGGGCTGGAAGTGAGTAACTTTTTGAATACCCAAAGGGATGATCAAGTCATTCCCACTCCACCCCCTCAACATGACCTGGAGGGAGCCCCCTCCAAACTCCCAACTCCCTCAGTCCTCCAGAGAAGGCCCAAGCAGGACCCAAGGGCGCTCAGGTGACAAATGCTCCTAAGACACTTGAGTTCTCTAGTAACCCAGGGAAATGGGAATTAATACAACAAAAAGATGCCCTGAAAGGTACTCAAGAGGGGCCTCCCTGGTGGCGCAAGGGGTTAAGTCTCAGCACTATGAAGCTATAGGCAGACACTGCAGTTCTATTCCCCGCTAGGGAGCTTCCCACATGGCGCAGCAGACCTCTCCTGTCTCACCTCTTGCTCCCCTCAGCAGTGTACTTCAGTAGATCCGCCTGTTCTGCTCCCCACTCTCCCTCTGGTGACTCCTATCACCACCCCACACCTCTGGCCTACACCCCAGCTCTTGTATGCATAAATAAATCTTTCAAAAGAAAAAAAAGCTGCTGAAGAGGGGAGGGATGTGGTCAGATACCTTCTTAATTAGACTTGTCCCAGCTCTTGAATGCACTTGACTACTCTCAAGAGCTAAATTAGCCTTTTGTGAGTAGGTGCACACTATAACAGCATTAGCTATGTTGGCATTTGGAGAGGACAACATACCGCCAAACTAGATAACAATAACCAATAATCATCTCAAAATTCTCTAATCTGTAAAAGAATTCAAGAACACCGCTACATGCACCAAGAATGAATATCACAGACAAAGCAGCTGAGCAAAAGCAGCCAGACACACATATAAAAAGCTACTAATAGATACCAAGTGACAACATTTATATGAAATTCAAGAACACAGCAAACTAATCAATGGGGATAGAAGTTAGGATAACGGTTATCGTTTTTTTTTTAAAGATTTATTTATTTATACGTACAAGCTGGGGTACAGGCCAGAGGCGTGGGGTGGCGAGAGGGTTCACCAGAGACAGAGTGGGGAGCAGAACAGGCAGATCAGAAATACACTGCTGAGGGGAGCAGCGGGCGAGGCAGGAGAGGTCTGCCACACCATGTGGGAATCTCCCCGGCCGGGAGTTGAACTCACATCACATCGAACTCACATCGCAGTTCGTGCGCTGCCGACAGCTCCACAACGCAGCACTCAACCGCTGCGCCACCAGGGAGGGCCAGGATAACCGTTATCTTTAAGGGCTGTTAACTGGGAGAGGACCTTCTTGGGGAGCTAGAAATATCCTGTGAGTTGCGAGGGTGGCGCTTACATGGGGCACACAAAGTAAATTTTCATTGGGTGGTACATTTATAATACATGCATTGTATTATGTAAGACTCATACAAATATATAATTAAAATGTTTTAGAATACGATTCTTGTTTCTTTCTGATTATATCTTTCAGTAAAATTCAAATAGTGACTCAGCATTTATTGAGTGCCTGTGCTATATACAGGCACTCATGGGAGGCAAGTGGCAGAAGCAAAGACTAAGTCTCGGCTTTCTACACCCAAGCACTAGGATGTGGCTCTGGATTTGGATCAAGACAGATGGAATGGGGTCCTCAGGGCCACTTGTGCTTGATGCCATTGAGATTCTTGTTCCCCTCACACGCCAAAAGAGCCAAGGCCAGGCCTGAGCAGCCTGTGCCATCAAGTAACTGGACCAACCGGAAGGCAGTCAGAGCAAGGTCCCACTGTGAAACGGCCCCAGTGGGGCAGGAGCATGCAAGCACTGTCAGCAGCTGCCCGGCCACAGGACCCGGTTCAGAGCAAAGATAAGAAAGGGGCAGGCCCATGGGACAAGCGTGAGACCAGAGCCTGCAGGAAGGAGAGTTAAGAAGGACATTGGGGGCCTCCCTGGTGGTGCAGCGGTTGAGCGCTGCGCTGTGGAGCTGTTGGCAGCAGCGATGATGCGAGTTCGACACCCGGCCGGGGAGGATCCCATATGGTGCGGCAGACCTCTCCTGCCTCGCCCGCTGCTCCCCTCAGCAGTGTATTTCTGATCTGCCTGTTCTGCTCCCCACTCTGTCTCTGGTGAACCCTCTCGCCGCCCCAGGCCTCTGGCCTGTACCCCAGCTTGTATGTAAAGATAAATATTAAAAAAAAAAAAAGGAAAAAAAAAAAAAAAGAAGGACATTGGGTCAGGTTAGACAATCGCTCAGAGACACAGAATTCTCACCTCCCGCAGGAAGCGCAAGCCAGGAGGTGGGGCTCACAGTGAGACAGGATGGCAGATGCTCAAACAGCCAAGACCAGAGAACCCCAGCACCTGCCCAGGTTACACATTCAGTTAGGGGCGATTCCAAGCCAAGACCACACATATCTCTGACCCTTTTGGGCTTATCACTACCACCCCAGCAACACCCCCAAGATCATTTTTATTTCCCCCTCTGGATGCACAACATTCTGCAAATTCTGCATTTTCAACATAAAAATAAAAAGACTTACTTCATGATTGTTATGACAATTTGTGTCATCTTGAAAGTGGAGGAAAAAAACCATCCCACTTTTTAATACAGATCTCTGCCATATGGGGAAGCATAAACAAACCAAAAGAGCAATAATTAGTTCTAAATTCAGGCAAGGTTTATGGAACGTGAACTGTTTGGGTAATGGGCCGGGGCGGGGGGGAGGGGGCGGTACCATGAAGTGGTAATTAATTTGTTTTTTCCTTAAAACGTTTTACTTAATTAAGGGAGGTGCTGATTTATATACAACCATGCCCCGGGGATGGTTTGTAAGGCAGGAGAAAGTTCTAACTGTCTCTTTGCCATGTTTCTCATCGAATTATTTCATTACATTCAGATATACTTTTACAACACTGATCATGACATATCCTGGAGTTATGAGCTCATAAATACTGGGGTGGTGGGGGAGAAACTGGAGATGCAACTTAATGGGAAATGTTCTCATAATCAAAAGAATATTTCAAGCTGTGACAATACAGGCCGAGAGAGGGAGAGAGAACTGCTTTTCCTTCAAAGAATAACGGGATGCTGAAATTAACCCAACACCTGCAGCTCCGTCTCCTTTGGAGTCAGCTGGGCTCCCGAAGTTCAGCTTGGGGAGGATGGACATCTGGAGACTTGGATCTAATCCAAGCTTATCATAACTTACTTTGAGCTGATAGTTTGAGCTTTGTCTTTTCATTTACTCAAGAAATACTTATTGGGGTCCTCCCTGGTGGCGCAAGGGGTTAAGCGCAGCACAATGAAGCTGTCAGCAACCATTGCTGCATGAGTTCAATCGCCCCTACACCTCTGGTCTACACCCCAGCTTTTGTATGCATAAATAAACCTAAAAAAAAAAAGAAACACTTATTGAGCACCTACTGTGTGCCAGGCATTGTGCTATACACTGGGAATATAGTGGTGAACAAGAAAAGTTTGTATCTTAATGGGAGAAAAGTTATATAAATAAGTAAAATTATAAGTAACTGATAAGCATATACCTAACTTTATGATCAAACAATTTCATCCCAAGAGAAATGAGAGCATAACTGCTAAAAGAACCACATAAAAATCTTCACAGTACTATTATTCCATAGGTTCAAATAAAAAATAACCATTGGGTCCATCATCAGAGGATGGATACATCAATTGTGGTATATTTATATAACGTAATACTGCATAGCAATTAAAAAAACTAACTGCTGTTTCATACGTTCATAAACAAAAACTTGAATGAATCTCACTAGTAAATCTCAATGGTGAAGGAAAGAATTTGGGCAAAGAGTGAAGACCATATGATTCCATTTGCATAAAATTCAAAAACAGGCAAACTTCATCTAAATTGGAATGATGATTACTTTAGGGGAACAAAGCAGAAGGAATTTTTTGGAGTGTTGGAAACCATGAATGCCCTGATATGGGGAGTGGTTACATGCATACATTTATAAAAACTCATTTCCGCACACTGAAGATGTATGCACTTCACGGAATGCATAGTACGGTCATTTGCCCACTTAACCTAAGGGACACATTTTAGTAGCTCAGTTGATCTGATTTTTTTTTAAATGAGGGGGGAGGGAGAACTTGCCAGTTTCCTTCATCCCCTTACAAATGTTCCTGGGTACACTCCCCAGTAATCTTCTTACATGCAAGTCTCCATCTCAGACTCAGCTTCCCTGAAAAACTACCTTAGGCAGGTGGTAAGTCTGGAGTGAACTGTCCCCTCCACTCCTTGCCTCCCGACTCCACAAGATACATCACCCAGGATCACAGCGCCTGTCCCTGTTAAGCCTGAACAGACCCTCAGGATCCTTCTCAACACAATACTATATGGCCACTACCACAGGATTAGAATTATTACGAAATAAAACCATTGATTTAAACGTGAGAACTTAAATCAAGAGATCACAGGGAGGGATCGTCTAGCTCTAACCACTTTGAACCCACGAAAAGAACTGAAACTTTATAAAGGAGCTTGTAGCTAGATGACCAAAAGATCTGTAACAAAGCTTCCAGAATTCCACCAAGCTTTTCTCTCAGTCCACAGAAGTTGCAGTGACCATCAAAAGTCCTGTCCACAGCTAGTTAACAATCACTTTAAACACTGGACAACTGAGTCCCTAATGATGCAGGGGACCCCAAAGAGCAGTCTGAGTGCATTTCAGTCTTCCCTTGTGCCTCCCACGAGCACTGCAGCATTTAAATGTCTACGGGATGTGCTGCTAGAGCTAAACAAACAGAGACACCATGTCCACTTGCTCACATGCCTGCCCTTGGCAGGGCCCTGGTTGAGTTAAAAGAAATTCCCTCACTTTTCCAGGGAGGTAATGCACTTCTCTGAATGTCTGTTATTATTATTGATCTCCTTGGGTTTCCTTATGGCCAGAAAGAAGAAATCCAATTTGATGAAGGGCTGATTTGGCCTCCAAGGCAAGATGTGTCAATACAACAGCTGAGAAGCATACAGGCACCAATTTGGTTAGAGTTGATCGAGCACATTCAGAGTGATAGCAAGGGCTGCTCTCACCCTCCAGGAGCCCCTGCCAGCTGTCAGCTTCCTCCATCACTTCTCCACTGACCCTCATTTCAGAGAGTGGAAGCCATAAAGCAACAAACAGGAGGCACTGCCAAGGCTTGAACATTTGGCGTCTTGGCACCTCAGCCCCTACTCTCAGTCCCTCTCAGAAGCATGAAGAAAAGGTTCTTGCTGGCTTTGGAGCCAGACCAGCATAGGTTCAATCCTGGCTTTACCACATACTGTGGGGCCATGGCAAGCCACCACTCTGAGTCTCGTTCCCTCGTTTTCCCTGCTGCCATAATGGTCTGCGTGTCCCAGCCTAACCTCTCAGGCACATCAGCAGTGCTGAAAAGAGAGGCCAATGCCAGGTTCTTATGAGGCTGTACTCCAAAGTCCTCACCCGGTTTCTTTTCTTTTTTTTATTATATATATATATATTTTTATTTCTATCCTTTATATTATTGTGTATTTCCCGTAGGTTTCCTACTACTAATTCACTCCTAAACCATCACCATAGTCCCTTGTGGTCTTTTCTCCCATTTTGGTCCCTCTTCCTCCCACTCCCCTGCAGAATGTCTCTTATTTATGGTTGCCTGCTAGTTTTTGTTTTTGTTTTGTGTGTTATTTTCCCCTCCTGATTTCTTATTTGGCTCCCCTATGTTCCTCCTATAAGTGAAACCATTCAATATTTTTCTTTTTCTTTCTGGCTTATTTTGCTGAGCTTGATCTCTTCTAGCTCCATCCATGTTGCTGCGAATTGCATTAGTTTAGCATTTTTGACTGCTGAATAGTATTCCATTGTATACATGTACCACATTTTCTCGATCCAGTCATCAATTTTTGGGCACTCACCCAGTTTCTAACTGTGATGATGAAGCATGGCTGTGCTGGAGAATCTGAAATCATCGATGATCACAGAGCTGGGGAATTGTTGTGAGTCTCACAGGTTGGACAACCATGGAGTGATCAGCCCCAGATTTGACATGCAACTCCAAGACCCAGGAAAATGAAAGATAATGATAAAGAAAATGATAGATAACCTGTTCCTGTCTTGACAGTTTGATATAACTGTACTGACCACTTCAGCTGGCATCATAAACCATGATGAAACAAGATGAAAATATGCAGGGTGGGGACATCCAGGAATTCTTCTTCTAGGGATATAATACCTATGTGCAAATAAAATGCCTCCATGAAAGATAAATAAAATTCAACACCCCTTTGGGTTGCAATGGCAGAAATTTGCAATGTTTTGTATCTCAAACTCCTCTCTCATTCAGCCTTATTTAGCCTCATGCAGATTCCTGCAAAGTGTCACCTCTCTTGCCCATCAGCCTTCTAGCCCAAACCCTACTTGTGACTGGACTGTCTTCTCTGCCTTTGGTTCTTCATCTTTTGGGTCCCAGTTCAGGAGTCACTCCTCCAGGAATTTTCTTTTGCCCTCACTTGTTTTCGATCCCCTTCCCCCACCACCTGCATCATGCAAAGCAATCAAGGACTCCAGGTTTGGCCCCCCCATAGTCCCTTCTGTTCCCATCACAACTCTCACCTCTCTAAGTAGCAATTATCTGCCTCCCCCACAAGCCTGTGAGCTCTAGGACAGCAGAGGCTTAGAAGCTCCTTTGACTCTAAGCCCTGGGTACCAGGCCCAGAGCAGGCACAAAACAAATAAATAAACATGTGATGAGTCACTGCTCTGGTTACCATGGCTGTATAAGAAATCACCCCCAAAGTACTGGCACACAATGCTTTATTAGGCTCCCAGAATCAGAGGGTCAGGAATTCAGACAGGGTTGGGTGAGCATGGCTGCCTCTGCTTCCCTCGGGGAAGATGAGAATGAAACTGGAGCTGTCACCACACCTTTGGAGGTCAATGTTCACTGCTGGCATGATCACAAGTGCCCAAGATGTGGGGTTCCTCACAGGGTAGTGAACTTGAGGTAAATGAACTGACATGGCAGGTCAGAACTCCAGTGTAGGCATCAATGCAGGGAGCTGGCTGCCTTTAAGACACAGCCTCTGAAGCCCTGCAGAGCTGCTCCATTGCCTTGGAAGAACACACAGACATGTTTTAAAACTGTCCCACTTTTTCTTGCAGTTTCTGCTTAGGAGGTAGATGCTTCAGAGTATCATTTCAGCCCTTACAAAAAACAGAGAAGCTGCAATTTTGTAATTTTTCTTGAACTTACTGCAGTGTTGATATCACAGGGAAACCAACCAATCTGAAATCTAAAGAAACACAGGCACGGGTCTCCCTGGTGGCGCAGAGGTTAAAGTCTCAGCACTATGAAGTTATCAGATCAGCAGCCACTGCAGCATGAGTTCGATTTCGAATTCTCCAGTTCAATCCCCAGCCAGGCAGCTGACTCACATGGCGCAGGAGACCTCTCCTGTCTCATCAGCAGCTCCCCTCAGCAGTGTATTTCAGTGGATCTGCCTGTTCTGCTCCCCACTCTGTCTCTGGTGAATCCTCTCCCCCGCCACCTCTGGGCTGCACCCCAGTTCTTGTATGCATAAATACATAAATAGGGAAGAAGGAAGGAAAGGAGGGGAGGAAGGAAGGAACACAGGCACCTCCTAGGAAGATAGGACATAAACCTTTATTTACCTGGGCAGATACCTGCAACTAGACAAACTGGTAAAAAGCAAACAAAATTTGATTAACAAGCTGCTATGGCACGTATGGGCTGGCAGGGGAGCATGGGTCTGCTGGGAGCGGCAGACACGCCAATGAGCCTAAACTGCACTTGTTTGGGAAGTGGGGGAAACCCACACAGACGTGGGAGAAAGTGCAGACTCACAGTCCAGTGCCATGGATGGGAACAGATTTTTTTTCCTCATCAACATTATAACAAAAAGACATTAAACAAAATAATATATTACTCAAGGACTTACTGTAGATGAAAATAGTTAACTTAAGAAAACGTCATCAAGCCAAAAGAAAGGTCTAAAGAAGAAAAATTAAGAAGCAGAGACAGAAACATGTTACCTCTTACCGTGGCCTTTTTGGAAAAGCAGTGAAGGTGCGGCGTTTATTCGGATTTCTGCCGACCTGGGCCCTTCCGGTCCTCAGGGGTGGAGGCATTGCAGAGTGTCTGTGTCCTTTCTTTGCCAGGTCCTGGGGCTCCCCACTGCTGGCCACAGCTCTGACTGCAGAGCCCCTAAACCCTCCAGCCTAATTAAAAAATAAAATCAAAGAAAGAAAACTTTTTATTACACTCTCCTAACGGTGGAAAATAGTTTCCACCATAAAAGAGCATTTAGCTGGCTACTTTCCAGGCGTCAAAAATTAACAGCCACTACATTTTATCCTGAGGAATTAATGGAAAATTTTACATGGTGGTGTAAAATGCAGGGGACAAGATGAAGGCCACGACCCCTCATTGGAGAGTGCACTCCCTCCCTGCCTCGAACACTGGACTTGGACCCTGGTCTGAGCAGCAGCGCTGGGCGCAGGGAGACCACGCGGTCATGTGGGGCCTGGAGGAGCAGATGCGGGGTGGGGGGCTGGGCACCGCACAGCTGGAAGGAGCCTCTGCCCCTCCTGCTGCCAGCGTTTCAGGACTCCGCCCACACTCCTCACCTGCCATCAACACCCCTGGGACCCGCCCTGAGGGCTCCCCAGTCTCCACACTCACACTCCCAGTGGAGCTGCGGTCGAAAGCCTGGCACAGGCCAGCGATTTCCCACCTCCATGCCTTTGCCCGTGCTGTGCCTGCTCCCTGGTGTGCCCTTCCCTTTTTCCATTTCTCTACTTTGTGACGCCACCCCCAACACTCTGCTCCATCTCTAGACCCTTTCTGTGCCGTCCAGCCTGATTCCGCCAATCAGCGACTTTGTTCAAAAACTTGGAACAAGCACCTGATGATGCTGGCGTCAGGGCCTGGAATCGGACTGTCTGTACAAGGGCCCAGGTGAGTGAATAAGACTGACATAGACACAGACTATTAAAATCCTGATTTGGTTTGTTTTTTAATTTTTGTTTACTTATGCATGTAAGAACTGGGGTGTAGGCCAGTGGTGTAGGGGGAGAGAAATCACCAGAGAGAGAGTGGGGAGCAGAAAGGCGGATCTACTGAAATACACTGCTGAGGGGAGCAGCGGGCGAGGCAGGAGAGGTCTGCTGCGCCATGTGGGAACCTCCCTTGCCGGGGATGGAACTCATGCTGCAGGGGCTGGTGATAGCTTGATAGCCCTGAGACTTTTACCCCTGCACCACGAGGGAGGCCCTAAAATCCTGTTTTGATGCTGGGGTAAAGAATTCAGGATTGGATCCCAGGGGAGATCCTAACAGTCAGAGAGACAAAGGGAGGGTTCCTGGAAGAGGCCTAAGAGAAGAGACAACACAACAGGCAGACAGCACAGCATCAGCAAAGGCCTGGGGTGCCCTTTCCCACAGGGGCTTAGCCTGGTCTTAAGAGGTCCCTCCCAGAGCCTCCTATGCTGTAATCCTAGGCTGGGAGCATTCCTGGTTCTGTAGTGCACTGTCCAAAGGAAAACTCACAGGTTTGTTTATTCAGCTGTGAAGTAAAAGTCAGGGGTTGGGGAAAAAGAGGAGAGAAGGGACAATAAAGACACAGCCTACTCCGGCCCCAGGAACCCCTTCCCTGGACATAACACTCCTCCCACAAACACACGGTGAGTGCCTGCTCTTTACCAGCCACTGTGCAGGTGCTGGGACATAGCAACAGACAAGACAAAAAAGGCCTTGCTGTTTGCCAGACAGTCACATCCCAGGCAGGGACAGGCCAGAGGGACTGGTGCCGAGTGGCAGGAACCCTGGGACTCCAACCAGCTCGGTGGGTGTAGAGAGGAGCAGGTAGAGACAGCGTCCAGGGAAGAGGGCCAGGCGGCAGGCAGGGTGTGTATGTAGATGCTCCCCTCGGGGCCCTGTGGCCCCACGTGGCCCCAGGTCTTCAGTCTTCAAGGAACTTCATGTGGGATAGTGTAGTCGCTCTGCCTCTTCCACCCTCGGCTGCCGCCCCTGCCAGCCTGCCCAGACCTGCTGCGCCTTGAGTCCCTGTCGCAGCACACAGCCCACCAGCCTCCTCTCCTAGGTCTACCTGGCCACAGTCTCCTCCATGCAGCCCCTCCCTGCCCAGCCATATCTGGTCCAGGCCAGAGAGATGGAGTGACCCTTAACATGGCACAAGATGCCCTAACTCAGGCCTCATCTAAGCAAGTGCTCCCTTTGGAGATTCCCTCTTCTCTTCCACAGGGGGGATGGTAACCCCTGCCCTATCCCCAGAGCAAATAAGTCGCACTCCAATTAACTCTCTTCTGTGTCTCACGGATTTTCTGCTTATGGAGACAGGACAAGGATTTGTGGCTGGGGCGTGGGGGGGGGGGTGGCGGGGCAGGGAGGAGGATCTCTTATACCAACAAGAGAACTTGTTCAACTGTCTTTTCTAAGCCCTAAACAGGGTGTCTGGCCCCTGTGTTCTTTAGAATGTGGGGTATTTGATAGGCCTTTGGCCTCGGTTGCCATTGCTACTCTGTCCCTCACACAGATACATGTGCAAAATGCTCCCATTTTCCGCACTTGTGAAAACAGATCTGGTACCTGAGAGTAGGGGAGGTCTAGAAACTCCACAAGGGGGCCTCCCCGGTGGCGCAGCGGTTGAGCGCTGCGCTGTGGAGCGGTTGGCAGCTGCAACGCGAGTTTGACGCCCGGCCGGGGAGACTCCCACATAGCGCGGCAGACCTGTCCTGCCTTGCTCGCTGCTCCCCTCAGCAGTGTATTTCTGATCTGCCTGTTCTGCTACCCGCTCTGTCTCTGGTGAACCCTCTCACCGCCCCACGCCTCTGGCCTGTACCCCAGCTTGTATGTATAAATAAAAATAAAATAAAATAAAAATAAACTCCACAAGGGCAGGGACAACATCTGTTTTATTTGTTGCTATAGTTTCGGTGTCTAATTCAGTGTTTGGCACACAGCAGTTATGTCAGGATCATTTGTAGATGGGCTGGGATGGGGTGGGGGTTGCGGATGAAGGAGATAAGGAAGAGGGGGGCGGGAAGAAGAAACTGAAAAGTTCTTTCAAAATTCTGGAAAGAAAACCCCTCTCTCTTTCAGTTGATCTAGAGAAGCTACACTTTTGGGGGGCTAGAGGACCGTTATTATTCATTTTTAAAACTTCCATCGAATGACTCCAAAATTCAATTCACTCTTGAATGTTTTCTCTTTCCATTTCCATTGCTCCCCATCTTTTTAATGCTCACAGTTGAATTTCCCGTTCGGAGTGGTTGATTGAATCATGGCTCTGGGGACTTACAACAGCTACTTTAGACACTTAAGAGTTCCAATCACGCTGGAGCCCCCCCGAACCCCCTTTTGCACCAGAGAAACCATCTCCCAAGCGTCAATTCTATCTTTACAGACCAGAACATCACTCTCTTCAACACGAGCTGTAAAAATCAGAATTCTCTGAGACGAATGCATGTCCAGTGAAATTATAAAGCTGCCTGTTAATGGGTGAAGGAGGACTAGAAAAATCCACACACTCCTGAAGTTCTGTGGCTGACATCATAGGGGGCCCAAGTCTGGAAGTGGGAGCTCACCTGTCCAGAGGCTGAACCATCCAGTCCCTTGGGGCCCAGTAGGTTCCCACATCCTCCTGCCACAGGTTGTAGCAGCACCCTGGGGTGGGGGGAGCTAGCAGACAGAGGGAGGAACTCACATCAACTCAGCACCTCCTTGCACCAGGACTGTCTGGGCACCACCCACAGGCTCCCGGGAACAACTCTAGGAGGTGAGGCTTAACGTCACTTTTGCTGAGGGGGCTTCCTGTAGGGTCTCGAAGGATGAAGAGGAGTTAACTGGGGAAGAAGAAAACCCAGGAAGGAATTACGTAAGGAGAGAACAGCATGTGCAAAAGCAAGAGGCAATAAACAGGATAAAGGCAGCTTGGTACTGCTGAAGAGGACACGGGGGCAGCAGGGGCCGAGGCTGGAGCTATAGGATCACGCCCCGCAGCTCACGCACCTTGCCGGGTAGGAACCGGGCCAGGGAGCGCAAGCCAGCAGCCAGGAGGGTGCCCGGAGGGTCAGACAGTGAGGGCTGCAGGGGAGTGGCCAGGGAAGATCTTCCAAGGACAGTGTGATCGGCAGCATCTGATGCTGACGGGAAGTCGAATCACACAAGGCAGGAGGGTCAGTGACGTGCAAGTCCGCACGAGGCCACACACGCATCCACACGTAAAGGCGAGGGTACACACTCACATGCACACTGACAAGCACATGCACGAACATGCATGCAAGACCCACAGCAGACACATGAACACGCGCCTGCAGGCACACGCACGCGCACGCACAAGCACGCACACACGGAGAAGTGCGTGTCTGTGCAGGCGCAGAGCCACCCAGGCCCGCGCCCTCCCGGCACCCGTGCTCACACCTAATGGAGCCCTGCCAGTTCCAACCCAGCAACTCGGAACTAAATAAATATGATAAACAACTCCCCTCCAGATGGCTCCGCACACACCCACTCCTCCCGCTCGCAGGGATGGCACATTCTATGCCAATAAATCCTCCTGTTTGAAAACATTTGCCTTCTTAATTGGCCCGTTTTATGGGTAAAATATGTTTCCGGGTGATGCTCTGCCAGAACGGGACACCGAGATGCCCACCCACAGGGCTCAGCCCGGAGACAGGAGTGGGGTGCAGGTGCCCCAGGCCAGGAGCCCCAGCTCAATCCATCAGCGACAAGGCCCAAAGCACAGGCTTCCCCGGAGGCTATCCCTCCCTATGCCTCAGTTTCTTTCTTAGGGCTCATATTTACTGAGCTTCTTGACTGCAGCATTGGTCCTGGGGGAATCCTCTGCCTCTCACTTTCATTTCTCTGGCAGTACCTGCAGGCGGGTGACTATGGTAACCCCCAGAGTGGATTGAGTGGTGCCCCTCCCCAGAGATATGTCACATCTGTCCCTGGAACTTGTGAATGTGGCTTTATCTGGGGAAAGGGTCTTGGCAGATGTAATTAAAGATTTCAGGATGATATCCCAGGTTACCCAGGTGGTCCCCAAATCCAGTGATAAATGTCCTTCTAAGAGATGGGAGAAGACACACTCAGAAAAGGTGAGTGGAGACAGAGGCAGGAGGCTACAAGCCAGGAATGCCAAGGCTTTGCGGGCAAAGGAGGCAAGGCGGGATCGTGCCCCAGAGGCACACCGACCCCTGGATGTTGCTCTTCTGGACGGTGAGAGAATATATATATATATTTTTTAAAGATTTATTTATGCATACAGGAAGGGGGTGCAGGCCAGAGGTGTGGGGCGGTGAGAGGATTCACCAGAGACAGAGTGGGGAGCAGAACAGGCAGATTGACTGAAATACACTGCTGAGGGGAGCAGTGGACGAGGCAGGAGAGGTCTGCTGCGCCATGTGGGAATCTCCCTGGCCGGGTATCGAACTCATGCTGCAGTGGCTGCAGATAGCTTCATAGTGCTGCGCTCAACCCGTTGCGCCACCAGGAAGACCCGAGAGAATATATTTCTGCTGTTTTAAGCCCCTCTATTTGTGGCAATTTATTGCAGTGGTCTCAAGAAACCAGCACAGACCCTTTGACATGAGTGTCTCAACTACACAGAACTGGGATGTGAATCCAACTCGCTCTCTACCCTGACCCCTCACCCGTTCCAAGGGAGACCCACCCCAGAGATGAGGACTCCGAGCCCAGAGGGGCAGGGCACTGGGTGGCAGAGCAGGGCAGAACCTAGCATGCTGCCCCTCTTCACAATGTACCCCCAGAATTTTCCTCACCAGGAGCTGAGTGGGAGGACAACACAGGACAGCCCTGAGGGGAGGCGCCCCCTCTGGATCCTATTCTAGAAGCCACTGAGGAAGGGCAGGAAAGAGACCCTCTCAAGGGGTCCATTTTCTTCTGCCTTAAGTAGGCCAGGGTGGGTGAATCTGGAAGAACATTCATGGCCCCTTCTCTACAATGCCAAACGGTCGGCCGCCTCCCAGGCCCACGGCCATCTGCACGAGGGGGGCCGGTGTGGACGCCTACTCCCCTTGCTCAGGTGGGAGGGTGAGACCTGAGAGACAGACTACACACCACGCCACATGCGTCAGCGGCAGAGCTGGATCTGAACTCAGGTCTGTCATCTTCAAATGCCACTTGGTTGTGCTGCCTCCCTGCTAAGAGGGCACTTCCCAGGTGGGGACACACCCCAAGCCACCTGAAGCACAGGGAAGCCCAATTCCTCTCTCATCCATGAGGAGAGAGCTTAGTTGAGGAACCCCAATGTGATCAGGCCAGTGTGTGACCTTGGCCAAGTCACTCCCCGACTCTCTGTGCGCTCACCTGTAAAGTGAGGAATAGCTTTTCCTACAGATCATCGTGAGGACTGATGGGAACGAAACCCAGAAGGCCCTCAGTGACATGCTGAGCAGTCACGAAGTGCTGAGTGGATGCTGGCTGTGTGACAGGATGCTCAGGGGCACGAGAGGGGCGCATGCCTCTGGCCTTGAAGGTCACTTTATGACCAAAGAGAGGCCAGGATGACAACAGAGCAGGCCAGGCCCCCTGGTGCTGCTGCCAGAAGGGCTGCACCCCGCACCTGCACTAGCATCCTCCCCAAAAGACACCAGAGCTCCCCGGTGGCTCAGCCACTGCTGTGTTCCATGCACAGGAAGGCGAGAGCCAGGGAAGGGGAGAGAGCAGAGATGGGGGCACCGGAGAGCAAGCTCTCCCCCAGACATCCAGCCCACCTTTCCCAGGCACGCAGTAGGCACTCAGAATGGGGACCTCAGTGACAACTAAGAACTTCAGGGTCTGGCTGATATGGACAGAAACCAGATCTTCACATTAGCCAAGAGGGACTGGCTAAAGTCAAACATTAGAAGGGGGACGTGGTGACTTGCTGCCCCCAAACCAGGTCCACTGAACTCTCGTTCTGCAGGGACAGTGGTCAGCGGTCTGGGGTCAGGGCTCTGCCTCCACCGCAAGCCAAGCAGCGCACTTCCATCATGTGATGGGCCTCCCTTTGAGATCGCACTTGTCTAAAAGATTGTTACCAAAAATGAGCTTGAAAACCCCTGTCCTGGAGCCTCCCTGGTGGCGCAAGGGGTTAAGCCTCAGCATTTTGAAGCTATCGGCAGCCACTGCAGCACCAGTTCGATCCCTGGCCAGGGAGCTTCCCACATGGCACAGCAGACCTCTCCTGCCAGGCCCGCTGCTCCCCTCAGCAGTGTACTTCAGTAGATCCGCCTGTTCTGCTCCCCACTCTGTCTCTGGTGAACCCTCTCACCGCCCCACGCCTCTGGCCTACACCCCAGCTCTTGTATGCATAAATAAATTAAAAAATCTTAAAAAAAAAAAAAAAGAAAACCCCTGTTCTGGTCAAACTATTATCCTTTTCATGGATGAATTCATTTGTTCCAACGGCACATGCAGAGGGCTTCCGCGGAAGCGCACAGAGGTTCTCAGCCCGGGGTACAGCGGCAGCGCCCCCGTGGATCTTAAGACGTGGGGAGAAAGTAAATGTTAAGTCTCCCAGCAATGAGAGCTAGACAGGCACCAAGGGGAGCTATGAGAGCAGTAACCAGGAGCCAAGGGTGGGGCGCAGGCCAGACACAAGGGCCTCACCCTTAAGAACAACTAGCAGGCAAAGAAGTGACAATACCTGGCTTAGATATTGGGTGCCGCGGGTGCCCCCGGCAGCTGAGTGGAGATGGTTTGCAGGGGGCTGGAGAGACAGCGAAGAAGTCAGGGGGTGGCCTGGAGCGAACGGGGGCGGGCTCCGCGGGTGTGCAGC
Organism: Scalopus aquaticus; assembly: GCA_004024925.1. NCBI lineage: Eukaryota > Metazoa > Chordata > Mammalia > Eulipotyphla > Talpidae > Scalopus > Scalopus aquaticus. The sequence goes on along the minus strand of PVIJ01008012.1, from coordinate 34,652 downwards.
CTGTGCAGCGGCCCAGGCCTCACTCAGAAGGGCCCTCACTTCATTTAATACTTGTTGTCAGGGTCTTAAAACTCTTAATTTTTGAACAGGAGTCCCTATATTTTCATTTTGCACTGGTTCCTGCAAAGGACCTTGTTGATTCCTGACCAAGGCAGAGAAAGAGTTTTTTCTTCAATCCCCAAACTCATAGGCAGAACTTTTTCTACTGGTGTCCTGGAACAGCTCTAAACAGCTCCAAGAACCAGCTGTTCAAGTTTGAGGAATTTTGCTGTCACATTTGTAGCTTGAAATTTGCCGTGGTGGGAGTATTTATACCATGGAAATCAGGAAACATACGCTATTTTCTTTCAAAGAGGTGTCTACATCATTGTTTCCCAAAATGTGTCAAGGTGCACCTTGACGATGTGCTAAAAATACAGTTTTTGAGCACCCTTCCTGGGCCTCGTGGGTCACCTGCAGCATGCAGATGGGGCTCTGGGGGATTGGGGTGGGGGATCTTGAATTTGAAGGGCCAGGGAGAAAGGCCCTGCATTGTGGGGTCACAGGTTTCACAGAGGGACAATGGACAGAGAAGACCAGTGTGGTTGTGGGGTTGGAGAAAGGCAGTCGGCTGAGGTGCGAGGAGGCCGCTCACCAAGGGAACTGAGGGGTGGCAGTTTGGGGTCTGGGCCCTGGAGGCCGGGATTCAGGCCTATAACTAAAGGCTCTGGTCTGTCATTTACCCCTACCCTTCCGCACAGAGGCCAAGTCCAAGGGGAGGATCTTTGCCCAGATCTGAGGTGGGCGGAGAGGTCGAAGAGACACCTCCTAGAAGATGAAGCATGGACACCAGTAGCACCTCCCTCCTCCCACCCTCCTGGGCCACTTGCAGAGTGGACACTCAGTAAATAATGATTATTATTTGACCCTTTGTTGTTATAGTGGTGCCACCTCCTGGCTGGCTTCACCTCCTGTCCCCTCCAGGTCCTGGCAGGAGCTGGGACACACCAACATCCCCTCCCCACCCATCCCTCATGGCCGGGGTGGGGAGGCCTGCAGACTCTCATCAGAGGACCCCAGCAGGTGGGCAGGCAAGGGATGGCAGAGGGTGTGTGTGTGTGTGTGTGTGTGTGTGTGTGTGTGTGTGTGTGTGCGTGTGTGTAAGCAGACACCGCCCCCAACACACACACCTACACTCCCTCTCGACAGACCCTCTCTCCGGGGCGCAGACCACCCAGGAGGAACCTATCCTCTCCCCGCGCATTGGTGGAACGCGGGTCTCACTCCCTGGGAGATGGCGCCACCTGCAGGCCCTGAGGCGCACTGCGGCGTAGGCTCCTCAAACGCGGAAGGTGGAGAAGGAGGTGCAGAGAGCGAGGAGCCACGTTCTCTGGAGGCCTGGGTGGGGTTCTCTCGCTGGACCACCTCTTGCAATCTCCGGATCCGGAAGGAACCGAGCAGTTTCCCAAAACATATTTCGTGGAGCTCACATCCTTGCCAACAAATTTGGGAAATGCCTTTTGGAAATGATCCACACACATTTTCCCCCCGAGTCTGCATTGAGTTAACCCTTCAGTTCCCTGACATAAACCCTGAGGCCCTGAAAGAGTAGGCGTCACCTGCAGAATGGGGGAGAGGGTGCTACAACCCTTGTCTCAAAGGCTTGGCAGAACTTTCAAATTTTAATGAGAAAGAAAATCATGTGGGAGCTTGTTTAAATTTCAAGTTCCAGGGCTCCAGCCCCCAACAACTTCGGATCCATGCAGGACTCTGCCTGTTGAATTACGGGAGATTCTAATGCACATCTTCTGCCAACCTGCATGAGACGCACCCAAGGAACGGGCCTTCACGGAGGTCGGGAGCAGGCAGGTCCCTGCCAGGTCCCTGCCAGATCATGCCTGCCAGGCAGGGCTGTGACTTCAGGGCAGCAGATGCCAGGGGAGCATCTAAACACGAGTTATAGATCTTTAGAGGGGTCACTCTGGCTCTGGAAACTGGGAAGAAAGGACTGGTGGGGGTGGACCACCAGGGTAACCACTCAAGTTGCCTGGGCAAGATTTAATGGTGTTCTGGTGGCAGTGGAGGGGAAGGAGAGGGGACCCGAGGTAAATCTTTTGAAATACAGAAAGAAAATAATGAAATTCCTGGCTATATTTCTTATCCCAGATTTTTAACACCTTAAAAGGCTGTATAGGGCCTCCCCGGTGGCGCAGTGGTTAAGCGCTGCGCTGTGGAGCTGTCGGCAGCGGCTACGCAAGTTCGACGCCAGGCCAGGGAGAATCCCACATGGCGCGGCAGACCTCTCCTGCCTTGCCCGCTGCTCCCCTCAGCAGTGTATTTCTGATCTGCCTGTTCTGCTACCCGCTCTGTCTCTGGTGAACCCTCTCGCCGCCCCACGCCTCTGGCCTGTACCCCAGCTTGTATGTATAAATAAAAAATAAATCTTTAAAAAAAAAAAAAGGCTGTATAAGAATTATGTATACATTAGTAGAGTGGTTCATATATATATAATTTGTAGATAGGCAGAAGGGCATATTCTCAAGCTCTGGGTAAAAGTTCAGAGACCAGATGAGTTACCACAGGCGGTGTCTCCCAGAGATGGCCCCAGTGGCCCACAGCCTGGTGGCAGGTGGTGACGGACATTTGAGCGTGCTGTGACATATACCTCTCCTGAGGTGAGAAACTGTACACCTGAAACCTACATATTATTATAAACTAATGTTATCACAATTAAAAAATAAACAAAAAGATGGCCTCAAAGATGGTGTCCAGTCCCCATACTCTTTTAGAGCTAGTTCTGCCTTCAAGCAGTAGAGTTTAAATCCCTTCCCCATGAACCTGGGGAGGTTTGTAACTCACATAACCATTTATAATACAGTGAAGTGGGGCCTCCCTGGTGGCGCAGGGGTTAAAGTCTCAGCACTATCAAGCTATGGCCAACCACCATCCCCGGCCAGGGAGCTGACCCACATGGCACAGCAGTCTTCTCCTGCCTCACCCGCTGCTCCCCTCAGCCGTGTATTTCAGTAGATCTACCTTTTCTGCTCCCCACTCTGTCTCTGGTGAATCCTCTCACCCCCATACTTCCGGCCTACACCCCAGCTCTTGTATGCATAAATAATCTTTTTTAAAAAATACAGTAAAGTGACTCTCTGTGACTCCCCAGACTATGTCACAAAGGTGATGCACCTTCCGGCATGCTGACTCAATCACTTGTAGAGCCCAGAGTCCTGACAACACTGAGACCCTCATGCTGTGAGGAAGCTAAGCCAGATACAGAGACCCTGTATTCCTGCTGACAGCCGGAGAGGATGTCCCAGACGCACACGCGCACACACGCGCGCACACACAGTATGACTAGAGATCTCCAGATGATCCCAGCTAGTGAAGTCCTCTTTGCAGGTGAGGTCAGTTATTGTGGGAAAAAGACAAGTGGTCCCCACTGGGCCCTTTCCAAATTCCTGACCAGAGAATCTGGCCCCCAGGCCATTATGTGAGCATAATGAAATACTTGCTTTTCACAACTGAATTTCCGGGTAGTTAGGCAACAATTTAAGCAGAACACCATAATTATGTAAACTTGGTGTCTTTGTTCATGCTTTCTGTGAGGAAATTAAGTGTGCCCCCATAGCTGCCCAAATTGAGGAGGGAGAAGAGATGGTGGTATCATTGGTGGGGGGGGGAGGAAAGAGGTGGTGTGACCTGAGGCGACAGCCAAGGCTGTTGCAGGTGGCTGCCCTGGGGAGGATGGCACAGGTGAGGGGACAGTCCCAGGCATAAATTTGCCAATTTAAATCACCCTTGCTCCACTGTCGGCTTGCAAAACCCCCTCAGGCAGAGATCAGGAAGCCGCAAACAAAAGCCAAATTCACAGCAACTTAACTTGAGGTAACAAAGGATGCCACAAACAGAATCTTAGGAGGAGGCCAAAAGAACAAAAACTTCTGAGTTTCAGAGAAGGCCAGCAAGTGGACTTAGAAGCCATCTTTTATCTGGCCATGTGGTCCAACTTACTGCTATCTTTCGAGTAAAACTGCTTGCTACCACACAGAACAACTTCCACAAAATTTCCACAAGGTCCGAGCCAGTTTTTCAATAGCAAATCTACACATTTGAAACAAATACACTAGAAACAAAAATCACATTTGTGCTTATGGTAGCCAGTGCCAAGGGGAAGCCACCTTACCCCAAAGGGCTAATCACAGCTGGCTCATTCCTGGCTGGCTCACCAACTGATACCAGGCAGAAAGGGGCACTAAAACTGGCCACGGACAGTGCCCAAAGAGTTTACCAGTCACTGAGTTCTTTACCCCCAAGCACAACCACTCAGGTTCAGAGAACAATCATGGTATTTATATAACAACCAAGGGAAAACAAAGGTCCCTGAGGCCACAAGTGGCTGTTTATCTCACCCGAAGCAGTGTCTAGTGTTTTAAAGTCTTAAACAAAAGGCCTCTAGGATGGCGTCTTCCCTCACTGAGGACCTGGAGCACAAGGCAACCAGACAAAAGGCTGGAGCCAACTCATGAAGACAGCAGAAGCCACACAGGAGATGCTCACCTGAGCTGCCATGATGCCCCCAAGCAGCACCAGGCAAGCGACACTGGAAACAGCAGCTGCAGCGGCCGAACGACCCGACAAATGGCCCACACGTAGCTTGGGGAGGTGTCCGGTTCCAGGTCTTTGCCTTCCCTGCCAGACTGTAGCAGCAGCAACACCAAGAACATTTTCAGTCACTTGGCTACTTGCAAAGCACAGCGCCAGCCAGGCACAGAGCAGGTTTTCTATCATCTGGGCAGGGGGGTCAAGGAGAGTCCTGGAGCCCTCGGTGGCTTTTTCAGGCTTTTAATGATCTTTCTACAGCACTTGCAGTGAGGCAGCCAGGCGCAGGGCAGGCAGGGAGGCCGGGGGCCAGGAGGCTGGAGGCCTAGTCCCGGCGAATCTTTCCTGTCTCGGCGCTCTGGCGCTCGTGGGCTCTTCTCTGGTCTCTGCTGCTCTCTGCTGCCTTGTCCTCTGCCACCCCACGCCTGTGCTGCACTTATACGCTCAGGCTCTCGGCTCAGGTGTGCCCACTTACACACGCTCACGCCATACTCCAGGTGCCACCATCAGGCACACATATAAGACCACAGGAGTCGATGATGGTAATGGCAGGAGGGCGGAAAAAGCCTGATCACTTCCATTTACCCTACACAAAGCCTCTGAAGTTTTCCTCTCTGGGATTGGCTGCTGGAAGCCTCTCCCCGTTCTTCAGAGGCCCACAACAGCCTTCTGGAAGATCAGCATGGTGAGGCAGAAATCACTACCCCAGAAACACGGAAGATCTGAAAATGCTGAAATCCCAAACGCTGAATGCTGGGGGCTGCTTCTGCATTCCCTTGTATTTCTTATCAGAGTCTCCACCTCCACTGATACATTGCCCGTATTTTCCCTGGGACTATCCATCCTCACCAGCACCCCACTCCAGGGGGCACCGCCTGTGACAGTCTTTGGCTTCAGCCACCAGTTACAAAATCAGTCCCAGAGGGGCTCCACCTTTGAAAACTCTATGTGGAAGGAGCTGAGAGCCCAATTTCACAGTATGTTTTTCTTTCTTTTTTTAAAGATTTATTTATTTATGCATACAAGAACTGGGGTGTAGGCTAGAGGTGCGGGGGGTGAGAGGATTCACCAAAGTGGGGAGCAGAAAAGGAGGACCCACTGAAATACACCGCTGAGGGGAGCAGCGGGCTAGGCAGGAGAGGTCTGCTGCGCCATGTGGGTCAGCTCCCTGGCCGGGGATCAAACTCAGCTGTAGCAGTGGTAACGAGGAGATATCACCCCTAGGCCACCAGGGAGGCCCGGCACCCAACATTTGGTTACTTTCAGAATGGGCACCTCTAAAGTCTCTGAGGCAGCCCCAACCACCACGGCTGGGAAGGATTGGGGTGGGGTGGGAGGGACAAGGCTGGATTATTGTGGCTCTGCTGCTGCTCACAAGCTCTGTAACCTTGGACAAGTCACTCTATTTGTGAGCCACAGATTTCTCAGCTGTAAAATAGGGCAATGAGTAAGCCCTGCCCTGAAACATTTGTGCAGATTGAATGAGGCAAAGCTGATTAAGTGCTTGCTTTTCAGTAAATGCTCCCTGAATGGTTTTTTTTTAAAGATTTATTTATTTATTTATGCATACAAGCTGGAGTGTAGGCCAGAGGTGTGGGGCGGTGAGAGGGTTCACCAGAGACAGCGTGGGAAGCAGAATGGGCAGATCCACCAAAATACACTGCTGAGGGGAGCAGTGGGCAAGGCAAGAGAGGTCTGCTGCGCCATGTGGGAAGCTCCCTGGTCGGGGGGATTGAACTTGTGCTGCAGTGGCTCTGGGTAGCTTCATAGTGCTGAGACTCAACCTGTTGCGCCACCAGGGAGGCCCCCACTGTTCAGTCTTGACTACTGTTTCTTTCCTTTTTCTCCTCCCCTCCTCCCTGATTCTGAACAAACTCTATAGAGTCCTTACTTTCACTTATGATACTAGTCTAGCCCCTACCCCAGTTCTACCTCCCACCTTTCACCAAGCCTTTCCCCCAAATTCTCCTGAGCAGCCCCTCACTTATCCTATTTCCTCTCACAAGCGTCCCTTGGTCTAGATCGTCCCATCTCTCCTGGCCCATCCAGTTCCCAACACTGTCCTGTGACCACAAACATCCTGAGCACCTGATCAGTCAAGGAGTTCTCGGGGCCAGGAAATACCGAGAGCTCTCCTAGCCAGGGAGAAATCAGGATGAGTGTGGGGAGGGAGGGAAACAGGAACTCCGGCAGGGCAAGGCAGGCTGTGTCCAGGAACGTCATGTAGCCTGTGTAAGGCTGGGAGACTGAGCGCACAAGTTTCAAGAGAAGGAGAATCCTGTGAGATAACATGGAGACAAAAAGGGAGGTGAATATGAGGGCCAGACCAGAGGGTCCATGTAAGAGCCGTTCTCTCTTGATCCTGTAAACCTGTGGTCCGGCAGAAAATGCAAATTCTTGGGTTCCTACCCTGTTCTGCGTTGGGGCCAGTAGAGCGCATTTCTAACAACTTCCCTGTAATTCTTACTCTAACGTCCCAAACTCAGAAGAAAGGATGGAGGCAAATGGAGGGGGCTGAAATGAACACGTGATTCCCACCCGCTTTTTTTTTTTCTACCCCCCCCCTCCCACCCGCTTTTGAGATCAGTAACTGCACATCTCTCTGATGCTTTTGGTGTCTGCCTCTTGTGAACACTTGGTACCACCTACTCCGCCACCATCCCTTTCTTCCTTCCTAAAAATAATCCAGCTATCAATTGGGCAAGAATGAGTCCCCAGCCTCAGGGGAAACCCTGACGGAGCCCCTTTGTACCCAGTTTCCTGGATTCCTTTGCAAGTGGCCCTGTGAAGTTACACTCCCTGAGACATATGGCTAGCTTGTGTGGGAAAGATCTGTCTCCTGCTTCGAGACCAGGGAGTATGAAGGGCCATCTCAAGACCAAGAGGCAGCAAGCTCAGTAAGGAAAAGCTGATGTGTGGAGAGCGGTAAAGCAGCAGCAGGATGCGAAGAAGCAGGTTCTCGAGGACATGGTTACTCCCCAAGCCCACACTTAGCCCCACATGCTCCCACCTAGGCCCTCCATCAGCCCAAAACTTCCTGTGATGAGATTATTGGAATGCAACCACCCTAAGGGCAGGGACTTGGTCTGCTGCCTGCACCCCCAGTGCGTGGCACACAGTAGGTGCTCAATAAGTTATTTGTTGACTAAGTTTTGTACATGTCTGTACATGTCTTTACTGCTTATACCAATCAGTTGATACTTCTGCTGCTTGTGACCAAGGATTCTGGACACGGTGACTTCTCTCCAGCTCGCCTGAGGAAGCCGAGAGTGGAAGAGGCTGGGTATTACCGACCACTGCATCCCATAAGCCTGGCCCACGCCCCACATGTATTAATAGCAAATCTAAGTCCTACTTCTCACCATTCCCCCAGACACTGCCCTGGTCCTGGTTTGGGGCTTGCTAGGGCTGGGTGGTTGGGCCTGAGAATCCCCAGACCTAAGGTGAGAAGGCCCTGAGGCAGCTCATGAGAAAAGCTTAAAAATGTCCACAGTGAATCTGCCCCCCAATGTCGCCCAGGGGTCACACCAACGCAGGCTGGGAAGGCAGATGCTGCAGTAGTAAGCATTGCAACCACGTTCCTCTTGAGATGGAAATAGAAGTTGTGTAAATAATCAGGCAGGCCCAATCTCCACACACATCATGAATTTTCTAACCACTGTGGTCAAGTGCCAATTCTGAGTGTGGGCACCCTTAGAGCAATGAGGGCTGGGGAGCACCGCATGGGCTGCTTCTCTGGTAGGATCTCTGAAACTACCTGGTCCTGTGCCCTAGTTTCACAGATGGAAGATGACATCTACGAGGTAGGTGACTTGCCCCAGGCACCAGGGGTTAACAGCGGTGTTCAATTGTCAACACAGGTTGTTTTTCATTTTAGGAGATGTAGGGATGGACAAGGGAGAGGGAGCCCTTCGATTCTGCCACTCTGCACGCAGAATTAAGGATGAAGAGGCATACGTCCACTTTTCTGAAGAAGAGGGTCCACAGCGCTCATCAGCTTCTCAAGGGGGCATAAGAAAAATGGAGTGAGTAGAAGAGGTTGGATAAAGTCATATGGTGAGTCACAGCAGGCCTGAGGCCACCACTGTGTCCTAGATGCTCAGTCACTGCCGACACTTCCTCCCACAGGCAAGACCGTTTTCTTCAACGTGGCTGATTAGTTAATGCACCAGACGGCCGAGTCTGCGGGAGCCCCATGGTTTCCAACAGGTGGGAGCTCTGTGGTCCCGCTGGCGTCACGGACGTTGACAGAGAAAGACGAGGGGGCTCGGTGGCACTGTGCAAGAGTCAGTGCCCTCAAGGCCACAGGTTCATGGTCTCCAGAACCTAAGCGCCTTCCAGGAACACAGGCTCTGCTCTTTGGTTCAGACTGTGATGGACATCAAGCTCGTCTTCCACACATCTCCACCGCTCCAAGGGACACCACGCTGACCTGGAAAGTGTCTACTCCCAAGGCAAATAACAGACTGATAGAACACAACGGCAAAGTATGAAAATTAATCGAGATATTTAATAGACAGTGCAAACCATAATTTCATCTGAATATAAATGTATGCACGTTTCCAATGAGTTATCTATCAGTTATCACAAACAGCAACAAGGACCTTAGAGCTATGTTAGAAAAAATGTATAGCTGGAATTTAATTCTAACAATCTCACTTGCTCTCAAAAGAACACCATCCATTTCAAATCAGTGTCACAAACTCCAAAAGACCAGGGGAGCAGGAGTAAGGAGTGGGCCAGAGTGGTGAACACAGGGGCCAGTACACAGGTGATGGACAGAAATACAGTTCTTGAGGAAACCAAGTCAGATGCATTATTACAGCTAAGAACAAGGAAAAGCCTATGGCTTTTTTAAAAAACGACTTTTCTGCCAGTACCATACAAGTCTTACAAAGAGATGTGCGACAAGTCAACAGACTTAAAAGGACAGAGGCTACATTTTCAGATCATTTAAACTGCAAACGGTCGACCCTTTCCATTGAGGTTCAGCAGCGGAGTTAGCGTAGTCCAGAAGCTCAATGTTGGATTTGCAAATACAGTTTATTTTACAGAAATTCAACATTATAAACAGCAGGCACCTCCCACCCCGCCCGCCCCTCCCCCCCCCGTCCCGCTGGCGCAGGCCATGCTATGCAGAGTGAGCAGTGATGTGGCCGTACTGCTTTGGAGGGAGACTCGAGAGCGATGGAACCTGCCCGCACCACGTCCTGCCTGCCCTGCACACGCACACGCCGCCTGCTGAGCAGGCCACGGGAGTCTGTCTGGGCCCAGCCTGCCCTGACCAATTACATGGATCCAGCCCAGGACTCCAATTCCTTCATGTCGTCATCTTCCTCTTCCTTCTTCTTGGCTGTATAAAGAGAAAAAGGACTTGATCGCGGTGCTCTCGCCACGTCCCAGCGGGCAGCCAGGGCTGTGCTACACGGTGCCTACTGGCGGCCAGCTCCTGTCCAGGCTGTGGGCAGACTGCTTCTCTGCGCCTGCCTCCCAGCTACCACATTTCCCTGGGCCACTCCCTCCTGCTCAGGGCCTAACAAAGATTGTACATCGAGAGCCCATCAAGATTTCCTGAGGCCTCAGTCTCAGAACCAACAGGAAGAACCCCAAGAGACATCTAACTCTCAACAGCCCTCCACTCCCCTCAAGTGGCTCAAACCACCTCTGCACACCCACAGGCAGCCTTCTGGACAGCATTCAGACAGCACTACCTGCGGCTCTCCAGGGAGCTGACTTGACTTGAGGGGCCATTTCCTCTTGATATGTGGGAGAGTGAAGTGATAAGGCCTATTCGTACTTGTTCCTTGAAGTCTCCATGCCAAATCAAATTGCTTGACCTTTTCTACACGTTCTTTGTGGAATACTACTAAAGGGTGAAATAATGTGGGAATGGAGAGGGAGAAGGGGCAGGAACTGAAAATTTTATAGAACCATATTTCTAAAAAAGCCAAAGCTGTTTCCTTCTCTAAGTGGTCATCTCAGGGCCTGGGCTTTTACAGGAGTACAGTGTAGGACACTACACGGAAGTGAGAGCCATCCTGGACTTCAACTCTCATGTGTTCTCCCAGCGCCTGGGACTTTCTCTTGTTTGGCTACCCAGGGAAAGTCATTCTAGTAGAACAGTGGTTCTCGACTGGTATGTGTGTGTGTCTGTGCGTAAATCTCAGGACATCTGGCAATATCTGGTGACATTTTTGGTTGTCACGACTTGGGGAGGGGGTGCTACTGCCTTCTAGAGGCCACAGTTATTATTATTAACACTTTGTGGTCCGCTCACGCATTAGTACGTGTTTTTGTCACCAGTATCAGGTGGCCGCTCACGTATCAATACGTGTTCGTCTATTCTCTGGTTTTTCACGCCACGGTGGATTTATTTGGAACTATTAGGAGCTATTTCTTTGATCGTACTCAGTCTAGAAGCTTTACACATTGTTTTGGTGAAAGTGTAAGGTGTTTTATGAGAGATATTACAGTTTTTTTAATATCCAGTAGTTCAGGAGTTGTGTGTGTTTTATTGAATGCTTATACCATTCATGCGGTGG
>PVIJ01008012.1:0-23429 GCA_004024925.1 Scalopus aquaticus | reverse complement strand
ATTAAGTATCCACAGTACACAGGACAGGTGCCCTCCCATTCTCCCATGCAAAGAATGATCTGACTAGGTTAATACTGCCAAGGTTAAGAAACCCGGTTTCTAGAGAGAAACTAGGAAAGGGCAGGAAAAATTGTGCAGCCACCACAATAGATCCTACCTGGTTCTCGACACTGTGAAAACTCAGAACCCACACTGAGGACAGCCAAGCACCCACAAGGTCACCCACCCACCACATGGTGTCACAGATCTGTCGTGACTCTGAATAAAGAGTACTCACTGGGTTTTGATGGTAGAGTTATAGAAGGAACATTTGGTAGAGGGACTGTTTCGGGTCCACTGATTTCCAGCAAATTCTTGTCTAGTTCCTCCTGTTCTAGTTCTTCTAATTCTGCCATGAGCTCATCCTGGTGAAAGGAAACAGAGGAGTGAGAGAGATGCACCTGGGAAAGCCCAGCCCCTGCAGCGGTGTCTCTTGCCTGAAGGCTCAGACCCCTCCTACCACCTTCCCTGAGAAGGTCAGAGGAGAGCTGAATCCCAGGCCCATGCTTGCTGACTCAAATAACCTAACATACGTTCTACTGGTGAACATACAGGTTATCAAGCAATCACTATGTCTACATCTGGTGTCTTACACTAGGCTGTGAAATCTTTAGACGGGATTGTATCCTTTTATTCCTATTTATCTCAGGACGGGGCACACTGAGTCAATATTCAGAAATGTTTGCTAAACTGAAATTAACTTATCCAGTCTATCAAAGGCCAGTCTGAAAACATGAAAACCCCAGTGCAGGGAGCCAGAGGTAAGAGTCACAGGCTGCTTTCTCAATTACACATGCGGGAACCTCATAGGACAAAGACTGAGGCTCAGCAGAGAGGGTCTGATCTTCACTGGACTCAAACCTAAAGCAGAATGCAGTGGCCTCACAGGGACTGTTATATATTTTATTTTATTTATTTATTTATTTATTTTTAGAAGCTTTTTCTTTTTTCTTTTTTTTTTATTTTTTACATACAAGCTGGGGTACAGGCCAGAGGCATGGGGCAGTGAGATTGTTCACCAGAGACAGAGTGGGGAGCAGAACAGGCAGATCAGAAGTACACTGCTGAGGGGAGCAGCGGGCGAGGCAGGAGAGGTCTGCCGCACCATGTGGGATTCTCCCCGGCCGGGCATCGAACTCACATCGCTGCTGCCGACAGCTCCACAGCGCAGCGCTCAACCGCTGCGCCACCGGGGAGGCCCTGTTATATATTTTAAAAGCCCAAGAAACTCAAGGTCCCAACTGCTACAGCAGAAATTGGCAGGTGGCTCAGGGGTCAGATGTAAATACTCCTCTGTGGTTCACCTTCTCCTCGCACCAGCACTGTCTAAGGGCAAATTCTGTTAACTTCTCCAGGGCACGGTCACCTTGATTGCCCCAGCTTTGAGCCCAGGGCGCACCCCAGAAAGGTGCAGAGTAACTGCTTACTGAAACCCATCAGTGACCTGAGGCCTACTGAGGGGTGCCAACACAAAAGTTCCTTACCTCTACTTCTACCCCAGACAGTGAAAGCATCCCTCAGAACCTAGAACTAGAAAGGGCCAATACTATGCCCTATTTATGTCCAAGTCTTTGCCGGGATGAGAACCGGTGATTTCCAAACCAAACCACATACCCCTGGAGAGAGCCTTCAACAGCACATCGGAGGGCACCCTGGTGTCATCTGTGTAGCTGTGTGATCCAATGAAACACTCACCTCGTCAAACTCTTCTCCAAACCCTACGGGCTTTGAAATAGCTGTTGAAATTTCTTCTGCCAGTTCTTGCTGGTCAGCAATGTCCTGCATTAACTCATCAACTTTATCGATGTCCCTTTAAATGAAATGGACAGGTGTCATGTTAGATGATCAGTCTGTGTAAAAAGAGGTCTGTGAGGTGGAAGCAGAAACCCCACTCCACATAATCTGCTTCCCAGCCCCGTTCCCTACAATTAATCCTGTGAGTCTTTATTTCCTTCCTCTTCCCTTTAAGAATCACAGTAGCAAGAGGATGGAAGAATCCTTGGATATCAGCTAGTCCAACAACCCTAAAGAACTGAGGCAAAGTTAAGTGCCACAATCACAGTCTCTCAAGCAAGCCAGTAAACATGTCAAATGAGAACATGGAACTTTAACTCCTGGGTCAGTAACTCTTCTTCAAGCTCAAGGGAACTCTATACAGGGCCAAGTATGATCACAAATCATAAAATAGAGCTATCCGACAGACCCTTCCCATCTATTCAAATCCATTTATGGCCCTAAAGGAAAGGCAAACATGCAGAATTCTTTTCTATACACTGTCAATGATAAAAATATGCAAGTAATCAATTCAGCACAGACACATACACTTCAAAGTGCAGAGTGCCGCAGACACGGACTTCACTCAGCAAGTGCAGTCCAATGAACTCTCAGCAACACCTCACTTATTCGAAGGCAACTTTTCCTATAACTCCACATTTCTAGAGTAGCGATTAGCAAGCTTTTTCTGTAGAGTGCCAATTTTAGAATTTGCAGGCCATACATATGATCTCTGTCACAAGTACTCAACCCTACTGTGTCACACAAAAGACATATAAAGTTGATGGGCACAATGCTGTTTCAGTAAAACTTTATTTACAAAAACTTTATTGGCAAAACAGACTGCCTTTTGCCAATCCCTGTTCTAGAGCACGGCTGAATACCCAGAAGGAAGCAAAAAAGGCTTCTAAGCACCCCCACATACAAGCTGCCAATTGAAGCAGAATTCCAAATGCAAAATTTGTTCACGAGAGGCCTTCATTTGGATCTAGTGTTACCCTGGCCTTTAATTATAACTGTAACAAGCTTGGTCATCTAGTTTCTTAGACCAAGGTAAGTGAGAAGTAGCTACACAAAGGTAGGAATACTGAGGTCAAGAACACTGCCAATATAATAGCCTAAACCAAGAGCAAGAGGGGAGGCAGGAAATTTTATTAACAGCAGACACAGAGATCAGAAACCCTTGGAAGTACCACTTTTCAAGGCACCTGACAGTGAGAGAAAAAAGTCATGGACCTTAGAATTCTAATTAATTAATTCTAATCCCAGTTCTAGCCAAGGGAATATATTCATACACATATTCCCAAACTCATACATAATCCAAGGGAAGTCAAGTCCCATCAAGCTTACCCACCTTGGTAATCAGAGGTCTGGGTGACAGGACCTTCTAAAGACCCTTCCAGATTGAAACTAAGCTCATCACAATAACCCTGAATTACTCAGAAAATACTGTTTCATTCTATAACATCTGCTTCCAAAGGCAGCAGCGTACATAAGCCATTTTAGAGGGCATTCTAAAACAGAGTGCAAATTAAAATAAACTCAGGGACTGGCATGGATCAGTCAAGGGGTCTAACCAAGGCCATGGCCTTGGCTCAAGGTATTTTAGGGTCAGCACTACCCTGCGCATAGGTGCCCCCTCCACTAGCAGGGGACCTCTTACATGTTGTCATGGGCGGCCTTCATGGCTTTGGCGGCATAGCCCATATTCTTGAGCACCTCGGTGTTGGTATTGGCGTTCTCTAGGGCCTCTCGCTGGAACTCAATGGTTGAGAGCGTACCATCGATCTGTGCCAGCTGCTTCTCATACCTCTTCTTGCGCTTCAGTGCCTGGAGGGCCGCTGCATGAGGGAGAGAAACAGGATCTCAGAGAGCCAGATAAAAGGTGATGTCCAGAGTCCAGTTGAATCTTCACCCTAATTGTAATGGATGTACCTCGGTTGCTTCTACTGTAACAGAGGGTTAATAATCTCTTCTAGACAAGAAACATTCAATTTCAAAATTATACAAAATTCACATGCTTCAAAATACAGCCAAGCAGGGCCTCCCTGGTGACCTAGGGGTTAAGTTTCATTGCTACCACCGCATGGGCCTACTCGGAGTTTGCTCTGCAGACAGGGAGCTTCCCACATAGCACAGCAGACCTGTCCTGTTTCACCCGCTGCTCCCCTCAGCAATGTATTTCAGTATATCTGCCTGTTCTGCTCCCCACTCTGTCTCTGGTGAATCCGCTTACCCCCTGTACCTCTGGCCTACACCCCAGTTCTTCTACACAAAAATAAATAAAATCTTAAAAAAAAAAATACAGCCAAGCACATGAGCAAAAGTTCACATTCTCTGGTAACCACACACACAAATCAAAGCATGGAGAGGCACCAAAGAATGCGTTTTGAGGTCTAACTGCCCTAGATTCAAACCTCGGCTCACAAACAGATAGGTAAGCTATTTCTCCTTACCTGAAAGGTTCACTGTAATAAGGAGTAAATGAGATAATAAATGTAAATTAGCAATTATTTGGCAAGATTCTTTCCCATGAGGTAGAAGCAGTCTTCCTCCATCCTCGTGGTAAGGTGTGCCTTTCTGACACTAGGGAAGGTCCTGAGCAAAGCGCTGGGCTTCCTACCTGCAGGGCTTCCTACCCTACCTCTCTCCTGTGTATATTTCTGAACTAGTTGAGAACTCCAAAGAGAAAGGTAATGCATTTAATTTTCCCCATCGAAACCTTCACACATGGTTCATGAGTAAAATAACCTTAAAATTAGACATGGGGTTAGCATTTGGGCAAAAATATGTATGAACAGTCACAGTACCTGAACCACTCTGTACCTTACAAACTTACGGTAACATTAGTGAACTAAAGGCTCACTGGAATCAATGTGCTAAGGTGAGTAAAATGCCACTCTTCCTACAGACCGCTACACTTAAAGTAAAACATCCTCCACCCCAACCTTATTTCTGACCATAGAAAGTTGCTTCTGGGTGCCTCCCTGGTGGCGCAGCGGTTGACCGCTGGGCTGTGGAGCTGTTGGCAGCAGCGATGCGAGTTCGACGCCCAGCCAGGGAGAGTCCCACATGGTGCGGCGGACCTCTCCTGCCTCACCCGCTGCTCCCCTCAGCAGTGCATTTCTGATCTGCCTGTTCTGCTCCCCACTCTATCTCTGGTGAAGCCTCTCACCACTCCACACCTCTGGCCTGTACCCCAGCTGTATGTATAAATAAATCTTAAAAAAAAAAAAACTTAAAAAAAAAAGAAAGTTGCTTCTATCTATAGCCCAAGACTTTATAAAGGGTTATACCCAATGTTTTACAGAAATATATGCTGACTCTTAGTGTTCTGCCTTATACTTCTCAAAATTCCTGATGGTTGACTAGAAATACAAGTACTGGGTTCTTATCACAAGAAAAAAAAAAGTAACCACATATGGTAATGGATGATTCATTGTGGTCATCACGTTGCAATATACACAAATATCAAATCATTATGTTGTACACTTAAAACTAACACAATGTTACATGTCAATTACATCTCGATAAAACTGGAGAAAAATGAGGGGGAAAACAAGTAGTGGGTGGATCATCAGGAGTTCATTTAAACCAAATATTCAAAGAAGATGCTTCTAGGAAATCCCTTTCACAAAGGATCCCAGTGTCATTCATAAACACAACTTCTCTAACAACTGAAATCTTACCCAACCAATAGTCATTTAAGAGGTAGCTTTTAGATAGAAAAAAACAGTCCTTGGAATCTCCATATTTAATTATACCTTTGCTGGTTCCAAGAGAATAATTACAGCAGCAGTTACAAAATCTAATAACCAGCTTTATTGGCTCTGAAAGCTGAAGCAAAAACAACTCCAACCACACTGAAACAAACACTGGTCTCCAGACAGTTGCTTCATTAGACATTCCAAATAGCTATCTGGAAGAAAAATACAGAAGAGATACCCTAAGAAGCAGAGAGATCAGCTGAAAATACATTCACCCAGGACTGGAAACTCCTTTAAGGCATTTGTTAGTAGTGACTGTACAGAAACCCGTTTTCAAAGAAGGCATCGGATCAACACGAGACAGGACGGTCCTTTCTCCTATCTAGGCAGAGGCAGGTGACTTCTCTTTGAAGAGCTGTGAGGAGGGCAAGTTTGCCTGCCCCAACCTGGGGGCATTCATTACAGGGATCATTAGTCCATGGTACTTCAACTGATGCTAAGAAGTCACAATTGTATACTCATAACTCATACAGATAGATTCGTGCATTGGGAGAAAAAATATCCAATAACATCCTCTCACTAAATGAATGATAGTGTCCACAGTCCTTTCAAAGACCCAGGATTCTACTGGCAGAATTTTAATTCAGCTAGCAGAAGGTACAAGGGCTGGGAGGAAAGGCGGAGAGTGACGTTACTTTCTTACTTTCAGCATGAACCACACAGCTAAGACAAACATACTCCAAAGGCCACTTACCCACAAATGCAACACTAAGTGACAATTCTAAAGAACCTTTAGCAGTCAGGTCATGGCAGGGGACTGGCAGGCAGGGAGCCAGGTGAAGCCCTGCTTTGCCTCCAGCCTTCATTCAGATCTCCCTTGCGCATCATGCCCAGAAATAAAATGTTCAGGGTCCCCTCAGCCAGGAGAACCACAGCCAGCTCTCACTAGTTGTGTTTGCTGGAGTCACCTGTCATCTGCCCTGTGTGTGGGACAACAAGACCCAAAATCAAAACAACATAGTTAACTAATGTCAAAGAAACCCCCCTTCCTGCAGGGGCAGTTATTAGTAACCACTGCTGTACCACAAGGCATCAGATATCCCACCAATGTTTGAGCAAATAAGAGTTCCAACATGGCATCAAAAGCAGAGGAGGTGCAAAGGACTCCCAGGGATACAGGGATACTGAAGTCCAACCTGTCTCATTAGACAACAGAAAAATGATGCCCAGAAAGGTAACACAGCTTGCCTAGCTCCTGTACTAAGTTAGAGGAAGAATCAGGACTAGAACACAGATTTCTTTTTTTTTTTTTTTTAAAGATTTATTTTTTATTTATACATACAAGCTGGGGTACAAGCCAGAGCTGTGGGGTGGCGAGAGGGTTCACCAGAGACAGAGCAGGTAGCAGAACAGGCAGATCAGAAATCCACTGCTGAGGGGAGCAGCGGGCGAGGCAGGAGAGGTCTGCCGCACCATGTGGGATTCTCCCTGGCTGGGCGTCGAACTCACGTCGCTGCTGCCGACAGCTCCACAGCGCAGCGCTTAACCGCTGCGCCACCGGGGAGGCCCTAGAACACAGATTTCTACCCCTCTTTCGACCACCTCAATTCTGTTATCTCCCATTAAGTTGCTATAAATAAGCCGGCAGTTCCCCAATCATCAGGAAACCAGTCTACCTAATGCTCTTTCATCCAATTTCCAAACTCTGCTCTTTGCAAACCTCATTTAAAAGCTCATGCTGACACATGAAAGAACTGGAAAGCTACTGAATATGCTCTCCTAAGTCCCTAATTAGAAGAAAAAGAAAAAAGAATGGAAAAAAGATACTAGTGTGCCCAGTTCCAGAGTACATCCCCAAATGAGTGCTGCCGATTCTGCCTGCAGTTTCTAGGTTCTCATTTCTCTACCTAGTAAAAAGGGGGCAGGAAGAGTAAGAATCTACAAGACCTACAGAAAGGTGGCAGAACCCTAAATGCATCTTTAAGCCCAAACAGGCTGTTTTGTGTCCGTCGCTCAATGTCCCAGGCTCACCTGCAGGAAAGAGGGCCTCACTCCAAAAGCCTTGGCAGGCGGCCTGTGACAATGCTGCCCTTATCCCCACACAATTGGAGGGTGTAGGCTAGCGGTGAAGACAGCACTCTTCAAGGCACCTCCTTCTGTGATGTATCTCCCTGTTCCCCTAACTTGCTCTCTGTGGCCTGGAGCTAATGCGCCCCATTTAGGGATGATAGAGTAAGTCCTTGCATAGGAACAGGAAAGTGGAGTCTGAAACCCTGCTGACTTTATCAGCAAACACACAGCGAGCACAGGAAAAAATCTAAGGAGAAAAAAGCTGCGTATCTGTTTAATGAGAACAAAGATGAAAGAAGTAACTCCCCCACAAACTAACGGAATATAAAACTACTCCAAAGTTATTTAAGTAACGTATATAAAATATGTTCTGTAAAAGGAAGATAAAGGCAGGCATGATAAGACACCGTCAAACAAGCTCAGGAAATGCTGGGTTACATTACGTGACCATGGCCATTTAGGGAATTGAGCTGTCCAGCTGTGAATTCAGCTCTACTCTCAGGTATGGTACAGGCAGCTGGCTGACTTCTGCTCGAGCCTGAGGATCCAAGAGTCTTCTGGGCTTTCCCCACCCAACAGAGTCCACCAACTAGCAGTCTGGCGACAAGGGCACCGGAGGTAGCTCCAGTTCCCAGAAGCTCTTCACTAACTGATAATTCATGAAGGTAAGCAGTAAAAGCATTTTTTATCTAGTGGGTTTTAAACTGGTTAAAGTACATGGGATAAATCCACCATTTTATTAGCCCTTCCATATTTAGGTTGGTAAGTCTACATGATTGAGTTTATAGTGATACAGTGTTTTGGTTTTTTTTTTGAAGTATAAGTATCTTCTTCCCTCATGCCTGCCCTGTGTCTTCCCTAGGTCACAAGTACCTCCACAGTGGTACCTGTATCTCAGTGCCCCTAACAGCACTGAAATAGGAAAAAAAGGGTGGAGGGCACTCCATAATGCCCAAATTTGTCCTGTCATTCATTCTGAGGCCAGTACACTCTGCTGCCCTCCATCTTCTCTTCCCCTGATGTCATCTAGATGTTTTCCCACACCCCAAATGACCTTCCCTTTATATTCCAGAAACATGGAACCACTGCTACAAGAACTTGGAAGTTTCTCAAATTTCTGTTACTTGCCCACTTCTCACTTTTTTCTTTGTTATTCTCCACTAGGATGCCTAGAATTTAAAAACCAAGGGTCCATGGGGGGCCTCCCTGGTGGCACAAGGGGTTAAGTCTCAGCACTATGAAGCTATTCCCAGCACCAGTTTGATCCCCGGCCAAGGAGCTTCCCACATGGCATGGCAGACCTCTCCTGCCTCGCCCACTGCTCCCCTCAGCAGTGTACTTCAATAGATCTGCTGTTCTGCTCTCCACTCTGTCTCTAGTGAATCCTCTCATCACCCCCCACCTCTGGCCTACACCCCAGTTCTTGTGTGCATAAATAAATACATCTTTAAAACACACACACAAAGGGTCCAGGGCTTATTTAAGTGACAGCTAGCCTGGGGCCTCCCCCGTGACTACATCTGGAGGGAGGCAGCAGAAACAGAGTAAGCAGCAGATTGTTCCAGGGTGTCCCAGAGGGAGGAAGAGAAAATGGCAAAGGGGAGTCAAGCCAACCCAGGCAAACAGTGCAAAGCCCCATGTGGCTGCCTCCTCCTGTTCCAAAAGGGCAGCTGATGGCCTCAGTGGCCCTGCGGAGCTGGGTTCACTTCAGTGGAGGTGTTTCACTTGCCAGACACAGCAGGAGCCGGGAGCTAGCGCCAGGTGATCAGGGTACTTAGGGTCGGCACTGAGAACTAGAACCTCGGGAAAACAAGTGACAACTCTTGACTGCTGAGAGTTACAATGAGACAGCCCATGATTTGAGATCTAAGGTCAAGGTTCTTTTTGTACACCAACCAGGTCACAGAAATTCACTGAAGCAGCCACCAAAAGCTGAAACGTAGCACTTGTGAGGCTCACAGATGTTTCCATTGCCACATATCTAAATACATAAATCTGAAGTTACATATTTCACCAAAAACCCCAGATTTTTGGCTTCCTCGTGAAGATGCAGATTATCTGGCAACAACGACACCACATAGGTGTCCGGCAAACGTGCAGTGGAGCTGAGTGCGGCCATCCTTTTAGAAGGGCACGCACAGCCTAGTTCACCTCAGCATCCGCCACTGCCCACCACTGTCTACCTTACGGTATGCCTGTTCTGTATAGCTGGATACATTACTCATTACATGTCCTGACCATCCTGAAACAGCTGGCATTCAGCTTCAATCTGGAGGAAACCCTCAGGAGCTGCTTTCAAACAGTTAAAGTTAAATGAGATTTGCATTTATTTATTTATTTATTTATGTATTTATTTATTTATTTATTTATTTTATTTATTTTATTTATTTTTTATTTATACATACAAGCTGGGGCACAGGACAGAGGCGTGGGGCGGTGAGAGGGTTCACCAGAGACAGAGCGGGGAGCAGCACAGGCAGATCGACTGAAATACACTGCTGAAGGGAGCAGCGGGCGAGGCAGGAGAGGTCTGCCGCGCCATGTGGGATTCTCCCTGGCTGGGCGTCGAACTCGCGTCGCCGCTGCCGACAGCTCCACAGCGCAGCGCTCAACCGCTGCGCCACCGGGGAGGCCCAGTTACTCCCAATTTAAAGACAGGCAACCGAACTCACAAAAGTTCAACAACTTGCTCAAGGTCACAGAGTTAGAGGGAACATCCAAAGAAGAATCGGAACCAGGTGTCCTGTCTCCTAGGACACTGATCCTTCCACTATTCCAGGGCAAACCTGTATCCAGACAGAACCTGTAAAATGGGTCCAGTGATCCTAGACCTGGCTTCTAAATTTAACTGTCATGACCAAATCACGTCACTGAGAAAGGTCACTCACTGCTTAGGACCTGGACTCCTCATCAAGGACATGAGAGGGGTTGATCAGATACTCCAAATTCTTCCCTCAGTTTAGTAATACATGAACCCATGTAGATGTGAAATTGCCAGGAACTGGGTGAAACACTTATTGACCCTGTGAAATCCTGAAAAATAAGTAATATCAATGCACTTCAATTTCTGAGTATTTCACATAACTAAGATTTTCTTGTCCAATGAAATTAGCAATAGATCTTTTATTTTAACTGGTTTCACAAACTGGGTTAGAAAAACCTGAGACTCCCTCCAACCTCTGAATGCCAGCTGTGTGGAAGAAGTCAGTACTCAGATCCAAATTAGCCACAAAGACCATTTACAACGTCATTTAGCAGAAACGGTATTAGTTAGTGTGTGACTCCGGATGCCCTCAACCTCCATTTTCTCATACGTACTGACACTGCTAACCTCCTCTGCCTGAAATTCCTCTCTCCCACCAGTCCTAGAGGATACTGTGGCCTGGCTCCCCAGACCCATAGTCATTGCTTTTCGGGCTCCCCCCCCCCCCCAGATCCTTTCCCTCCTCAATTCCTAATGGTCAATACAGAGCTCAAACCTTGATCCTGGGTTCTTTTCTCACATACTAACCTGAGCTACCACTTGTTCAGAGCCTTGTATTTTATTCCTTCATTTAATCCTCACAGTAAGGAATGTATCTTAATAGCCCCTTTATAGATGAGGAGATTGAGGCTGGAGAGATAAGTAAATTGCTAACCTGTCAGAGCTTGTGAATAACTGGCAGAGTCAGGATTCAAATCCACACTCCTGCTTGTGGCCAAGATAAAATGGTAAGGGCTGGATTTATCCTCCCATCTAAGAGAAATAAAACATAGTTTTCAAGATACTGAACATCGGCAAAAAAGGACAGTAATCCCTGAGAGTTGGAAAATAAACAAAGTGAGCCCTACAATCGACCTAGTTTATTGATTTGAGTTTCCAGATCTCAGCACAAGGAGAGACGACCCAGGAAGCGCCTGACAGACTTCCTGAGTTGATGAGCTGAGACTGAGGAGACCAAAGCAACAGGAGTTCAGAATTCAGGAGAGAGCTGTGGGGTGGGAAGTGGAGTAAATCCTGGAGATATACACAAAGTCTCCCTCAAGTAGTCAGTAGTCTCCCTCCCTGATCAGTCTAAGTTTGTGAAGAAAGTACCTGAGGCCAGGAAAAGAACCACTTGAAAGAATTAGACAACAGTACTAACATATGGGACTAGTTAGAGTGTCTGTTCCTCAGCCATATTAGAAAGACCTCTTAATTTTGGGGTAGAGTATTCAGAAATGCCTTGTTTCAAGAGTAGGGGATAACTAGTCCTTTACTAGATAATAATGGCTCTGGTCCTACCAATTTTAAAAATAAGACCCCAAAGGACAAACTATTGCCAAGAAAATTAACTAAGCTCAAACAAAGTCTAAGAATATTTATAGGAAATTAGAAAAATTTACATTAGCAGTTCAATCAAAAGGTACATGCAAAGAAACAGGTGAACGCTATCCATAACGTGGAGAAAAATCAATCAATTGCATGTAAGCCAGAAATAAAATGTTAGAATTAGCAAAAACTAAAGTTAAATAACAAGAAGAGCTTATTTTAAATACCCAACTGAACTTCTAGACATTAAAATTATTGGATGGAATTAATAGCAGCATCGACATTGCAGAAAAAAGATGTAAACCTGAAGACATAGCAACAGAAACGATCCAAAATGAAACAGAAAAAAAAAAACTTAAATGAATAGAGGATAAATACTGTGGGATAAGTCTAAACAGTCCATGTAAATGTAACCGAATTCTCCAAAGGAGAAGGCTAGATGAAATAGTATTTCAAGAAACAATGGTCAAAACGTTTCCAATGTGGTAAAAACTACAAACCCGGGCCTCCCTGGTGGTGCAATGAGTTAAGTGCAGCACTATGAGGCTATCCAGAGTCACTGCAGCACAAGTTCGATACCCGGCCAGGGAGGTTCCCACATGGCGCAGCAGACCTCTCCTGCTTCTCCTGCTGCTCCCCTGAACAGTGTATTTCAGTCGATCTACCTATTCTGCTCCCCACTCTTTCTCTGGTGAATCCTCTCACCCCCCCACACCTCTGGCCTACACCCCAGCTTGTATGCATAAATAAATAAATCTTTAAAAAAAAACAAAAAAAACTACAAACTCATAAATCCTAGAAGCTCAATTAACCGAGCATTAAAAAATGTGAAAACTACCCCAAAGCATAACATAATAAAATTGCTTAAAACCAGTGATAAGAAAGAAATCTTAGGGTAAGGAACAAAGTGTGGAAAGGGGCCAGTGAACTCTGGTGGAAGACTTTGGGTTTCTTGGTGGTGGGTATGGTGTGGTAACACACATCTGAAGAAGTTGAACTATACCTCTGAATCATATAGTAACATTACCTAAATAAAAACTAAAAATTTAAAGCAATTAATAAAGAATCATACTTATTATAAAAAATAAATCTTAAAAGCAGCCAAAGGAAAAAATACACATTACATACAGAGCAACAACAACAAAAAAAAGTGATGATGACTTCTCATAGGAAGCAAGAAGACAATGGAGGACTATTTTTAAGGTAATAAAAGAAAAAAAATCAATCTAGAATTCTAAACTGAGAAATCTTTTAAAAACAAAGGTAAATTAAGGACTTTTTAAGAAAAAGAATGAAATGAAAACTGGAAGAATTCATTACTAACAGATTCACACTATAAAATAGTTTAAAGGAAATCCGGTAGAAGGATAATAATAGCAGATAAAAGTTTAAATACACAGGAAGGAAAAAACAAGGGTTAAAAAAAACCATAAAAATCTTGTTAACTATTTGAATCTCTTAAAAAACAAAAAACAAAATAATGTAGTGGGGCAATTATAACATACGTAAAAGTTATGGGGACAATAGTACATAAGCCAGGAGATGAGAAATGAGTGTTCTAGTCTAAGATACTATATGTGAGGTGGTAAGACCACTTGAAAGTAGACTACAATAAGGTAAAGATATACATTATGAATTCTAAAATAAATACTAAAACAATGAAAAAATTATAGCTGAAAAGACAACAAAGGAGTTAAATGGAATCATAAAAATATTCAGTCTTGGGGCCTCCCTGGTGGTCTAGGGGTTAAGTCTGAGCACTATATGACACTATGACCACTGCAGCCTGAGTTTGATCCCCTGCCAGGGAGCTGACCCACATGGCTCAGCAGACCTCTCCTGCCTCGCCTGCTGCTCCCCTCAGCAGTTGATCTGCATGTTTTGCTCCCCACTTTGTCTCTGGTGAGTACTCTCTCTCACACACACACACACACACACACACACACACACACACCCTGCATCTCTGGTCTATATCCCAGTTCTTCCATGAAAAATAAATAAATTTTTAAAAAACTCAGTCTAGGGGGCCTCCCTGGTGGTGCAACAAGTTAAGCACAGCACTATGAAGCCATGCCCAGCCAAGGAGATTCCCACATGACACAGCAGACCTCTCCTGCCTTGCCCGCTGCTCCCCTCAGCAGTATACTTCAGTCAATCTACCTGTTCTGCTCCCCACTCTGTCTCTGGTGAATCCTCTCACCACCCCACACCTCTGGCCTACACTCCAGCTTGAATGCATAAATAAATAGATCTTCAAAAAAATATTCAGTCTAAAAGAAGGCAAAAAAAGAGAAAATGCAAAGAACACGAGACAAACAGAAAAAAAGACCAAGGTGACAGATTTAAATCTAATCATATCAATAACAATGATTAAATGCAACTTTGTAAACACCTCCTCAATTAAAAGGCAAATTATTGAATGGATTAAAAAATCCACCTATATGCTACCTACAATAAACACACTTCAACTATAAAGAAAAGCAGGTTAGAAGTAAAAAAAATGGAGAAAAATATACCACGGTTACATTGCCTAAAAAAGAAAACTGAAGTGACTACATTAATAGAATAGACGATTAAATTTCAGAGCAAAGAATATTATCAGGGACAAAGAAAGTAATTTCATAATAATAAAGGGTTCAATTAATAGGAGACTATAACAACTGTAAACATTTACAAGCCTAATAACAGAATTTTAAGATACATGAATAAGAAATGTATAGAACTGCAAGGAGAAAAAACAAATCCAAAATTAGTTTTTTCTTCAATAGACAGCAGACAAAAAAAAAATCAGTAAGGGTAAAGAAGTCTTGAAGAGCACAAAATGAACAAGCTTGACCTGATATTTGTAGACAACTCCACCATAAACAGAATACGCATTCTGTTCATGTGTACACAGAACACTTACCAAGATGGAGCATATTCAAGTCACACTACAAGTTTCAATAAATTAAAATTTTTTTAAAGGATTCAGGTCATACAAAGGATATTTTTGGACCACAACAAAATTAAATTAGAAATTATAAATAGTAGATCTCTGGAAAATCCCCAAATATATGGAAACTAAATAACTCATAGGTCAAAAAATAAAGCAAAATGAAAAATCAGAAAATATTTTGAATTAAATGAAAATGAAAATACATCAAGATTTATGGGATGCTACCAAGGCAGTACCTGGAGGAAAATTTATAGCACTAAAATACCTACATTACAAAAGAAAGACCTAAAATCCAGGCCTCCCTGGTGGTGCAGGGGTTAAAGTCTCAGCACTATCAAGCTGTTACCAGCCAACTGCAGCATTAGTATGATCCCCAGCCTGGGAGCTAACCCACATGTCGCAGAAGACCTCTCCTGTCTTGTCTGCTGCTCCCCTCTGTTCCAGTAAATCAGCCTGCTCTGCTCCCTATTCTGCCTTTGGTGAATCCTCGCACTTCTCCCCGCCAACACCTCTGGCTTACACCCCAGTTCTTCTATGCAAAAATAAATAAAATCTTTTTAAAAAGAAAAAGAAGGGATTACCATGAACAACTTCATGCCAATAAATTTCACAACTCAGACTGACAAATTCCCTGAAGAACCCAAATACATGCTCCTTCTACCGTATCAGGAATTATACCTTGCTTATGATACTTTGCTATGGAACAGGGACCAAAAAAAAAAAATAAATAAATAAATAAATAAAAAAAAATATATATATATATATATATATGAGTTATAGCTAAAACAACTAACAGTTACTAAGAAGAACTTGGTTAGGTCCATCTCACCAGAGGAATAAAGGTATTGACTGAAAGAAAAGCAATCAATCAATCAATCTATCTATATCTATATATCTATAGATATAGATATAGATATATATAGATAGATATAGATAGATATATATAGATAGATTGATTGATTGATTGCTTTTCTTTCCCAAAGCTGATGGAATTCCCAAACCATAGAGAGATGCACAATGTGATATGATCACAGAGTTAAGCTTAGGGCACTGTGGAACCCAGAGGTATCTAACTTCTGAAGTTACTACACATTTTAAAAGATGATAAAGCAAGAGGCATATTCCAGGCAGGAGGAAAGACATGAGAGAATGGGAGAGGGACTGAAGAAAGATAAAAAGCCCAAGAGAGAAACTCAAGAACAGACTTGTATGTCTTATTAAGGAGCTGCTGGACTTTATCCCAGGATTAGAGGGAAGCCATTGAAAGATTCTAAGCAGGACAGGAACGTGATCAGATTTCCATTTCAGAAAGATCCTTCTGGCTTCTGGAGGCAGAAAGGACTGGTGACCAAATCCAGAGAGTTTGGATTTTAAGGGTCTGAACTAAGGCCAGAGCAGAGGATCTAATTAGGATGGAATGAACCGGAGACATATCAAGAGGGAAGAATCCATGGCCTCCATCACTGGTTAGAATATGAGGGGAAGGAAATGGAAGAGGGAGTCAGGAAAGACTTTCCAGGTTCCTGGCTAGAGTGACTGACCAGGTGGCTGAGACAGTATTTCTCAGAGAGACTAGTGACTGGCGAGAGAATGTGGGGCAAGAAGAGGGAAACCATTCTCACCAGACCTTTCTGGCGAAATTTGAATGTTCTCTAAATTCTTTTTTTTTAAAGATTGATTTATTTATGCATATAAGAGCTGGAGTGTAGGCCTGAGGTGTATGGGGTGGGGTGGGTGAGAGGATTCACCAGAGACAGAGTAGGGAGAGCAGAACAGGCGGATCTGCTGAAGTACACTGCTGAGGGGAGCAGCGGGCGAGACAGGAGAGGTCTGCTCCCTGGCCTGATCAAACTCATGTGGTTGATAGCTGCACAGCGCTGAGAGCCCTTGTGCCACCAGGGAGGCCCAGTTTCTAAATTCTTAAGAAGATAGAGGTTTGGGAATTTCTGACTGTGTTAAATCTAACTTTCTTACAAAACTGTAACAAGCACAAACTCCAAGGATAACCTAATTGCTTCCATTTATGCATGTGTGTGTCAGGAATATAAGTATAGGGTTATAATTTGAAGAGACTCTCTTTGGGCCTGATAACTGGTTGCCTCTGGGAGTGGCAGTGATTGGGTGGGACAGTAAACACACTTTTAAAAATTATGTACCCGACCTCCCTGGTGGCACAAGGGTTAAGTCTCAGTGTGATCAAGCTATCACCAGCCACTTCGGCCTGAGGTCAATCCCCCAAGATCCTCCACCAGGGAGCTAACAACCCACATGGCGCAGCAGACCTCTCCTGTCCCTCCACTGCTCCCCTCAGCAGTGTATTTTAATAGATCCACCTGTTCTGCTCCCCACTCTGTGTCTGGTGAATCCTCTCATCCCCTCCCAAACCCTACACCTTTGGCCTACACCCCAGTTATTGTATGCATAAATAAATAAAAGTAAATCTTAAAAAAAGTACCATTTATATGACTACCTAATCAAAACAAAAAAACAACTTAAATAAAATAGCCAATTGCTCCCTCATCACCAAACTTGAGTTATAGTTAAAACAACTAACAGTTACTAAGAAGAACTTGGTTAGGTCCGTCTCACCAGAGGAGTAAAGGTACTGACTGAGCTCCGCCCGCCACCACTAGGTCCCACGCTGGGTGCTCTTAGCTGGGCTTACTCCTGGTGTCAAGATCTTGGCTGGGACAGAGGTAAAGTAGAGTCTGCCTTTGGGTTCCGTTCCCAGGCTAGGATAAAATGGGTTTTTTTTCCTCCTAACTGGCTTTTCTTTCCTTGCTTCCACCTGAATTCATGCCAACAAGAGCCCCCTTCTGCCTGAGCAAGCGTAAGAGCACCCTGGCAACTGAAATGACAACAGACATCTGGGGGATGGGGCCGTTTGTGTATGGGGCACGTGAAAGCAGAAAAACACTTTCCAGTGCCTTTCCCAAGCCAAAGAGAAAACCAAACCAGCTTTTTTCTTTTTAGAATCAGAGACATGATGAGGGGATGTAAGGACAAATTACCTTTCTTGCCCAAATGAAGCAGGTACTTTTCTGAAAAAAACAAACAAACAAACAAACAAAAAAAACTGTCCTGCCCAGGTCCACAAGAAATGGGGCCACAGAACCTCAGAGTGCTGGAGGACTATTGTATATCTTCATTTTCACACCACCTGTACTTTATAATCTAGCCTACAAAGTTAGTCTATGAGCTCTGGGAGGGTCAGACTGTGTCTCTATCTCGGCATCCTTGGTACACAGTAGTACTTGGTCAGGGATGGCTGGCTAGATAAACACTCTTGGAGGGCAAATCCAATCTTGCACAGATAGAGGAAACTAAAGTCCAGCAGGTATAAGCACAAAGAACATGCCTAGGAAACCTCTGCTTAGTCATGGGCACATGACCCAATTATCTGCCTTCTCTGAAGAGTGTGTGTGAGAGTGTGTGTGTGTGTGTGTGTGTGTGTGTGTGTGTGTGTACTCTTTCCCCCACCCCTCCAAGAACCAAAGCCATCAACTGGAGCAGTCTGCCTCTGACTGCCCCAAAGGTCCAGCCTCAGGAGAAGTCAGTAATTCTTGAAGAATGTGTCAACAAGCTGAAGGGAGTCACTTCCGCCCTGCCCTTTCCCACAGTCATGGAGTCAGTAAGTCCCCCTTCTGCAGAGTAAGAGCGCATGAGTTGGCATTCTATAACCTGCAACAAAAAACAAACCAGCCAATTCAAGAAACGACGTACAACAGAAAAATAGCAGAGGAGAAAAGCTGGACAGGATTCTCAACCTGGGTCTGGGATCCCTAACACAACCTATAAAATTTCACATGCACTGTTATGTGTTTTTCTAAGGAAAAAGAACATACTGGATTTTCAACTGGGTCTGTGACCCCCCAAAGAGATCTCTCTCTCTCTCTCTCTCTCTCTCTCTCTCTCTCTCTCTCTCTCTCTCTCTCTCTCTCTCTCTCACACACACACACACACACACACACACACCACCCCCACTGGAGGACCATGATTCTACATTTACTCTTCCTGACTGAGGAAGAGCTAGGCGTTAGCAATTCCCACTTCTTCAGCCATAGCCATTTGCCATCCTCAATTCTAGCAGATCTGGATGAAGGCAGCTTTAGCCTCTCCCTCAGAGACTCCAAAAGCCTCTCTGCCCACAAATCTTCAACTTAAGCCTCAGCAGTTAGTTCGCCAGCACACCAAGGCAGAGCCCCTCCCAGTGAGTGGAGCAATCACGACCCAAAGCAAGAGGACTGGCCCAGGATAGGGTTATGGGGTGGGGGATGGGAGGTGAAGGCGGGACAGTCAGCTCGCTTTATATTATCAGGGGCAAGGGGATTTTGCTGTGCTTTTAAGCAGACATGCTAATAAATGGCTGGGAATATCCTTTCCTTACCCACCCTCCCCAATACCTTTTATTATTTTGTGATTCAGGTCAGATCTCACTGCAATTAATTTCCTGGGGCTAGCCAAATTCTAAAACTGAAATGAAATTCATTTTTTATCAAAAACTGCTTGAAACAACTGGGTCACTGTCAGGTAATCATGGGGTGGGAATAAGGAAGACTTGGGCTGATATACTGGCTCTTATTTACAACCTGGGAGACCTTGAGTTGTTGTTTCTGGTTGTTGTTGTGTTTTTTTTTTTTTGAAGTATAATTGATATATGACATTATGTTTCAGGTGTACAACATAATGATTTCACATCTCTAGATACCACCAGATGGTCACCACAATAAGTTCAGCTACCATCTGTCATCATACTAAGCTACCATTTTTTTTCTTGCAATAAGAACCCCTAAGATTTACTCTTTTGGCAACTTTCACATATGTACTAGAACACTACCAAGTGTAGTCACCATGTTATACATTACCTCCCCATGACTTACTTTATAATTAGAAGTTTGTATTTCTTAATTCCTTTTACCCATATCACTTATCCCCACAATTCCCTTCCCTTCTGAAAAACCAACATTCTGTTCTCTGTATCTTTGAGTTTTGTTTTGTTAGCTAAGCCTTGAGCTTTAATTCCTCATTAATAAAATGGTGATAAATAATCCTGGCATGAACTATAATGCCTATCACCTAGGAAAGACTCAGCAAACATTAACTGAATCAAGTGTTTTTTAAAAAAGATTTATTTATTTATGCATACAAGCTGGGGTGCAGGCCAGAGGTGTGGGGCAGTGAGAGGGTTCACTAGAGATAGAGTGGGGAGCAGAACAGCAGATCGACCAAAATACACTGCTGAGGGGAGCAGCGGGAGAGGCAGGAGAAGTCTGCTGCACCATGTGGGAATCTCCCTGGCCGGGCACCGAACTTGTGCCTGCTGTGCCACCAGGGAGGCCCTGAATCAAGTCTTTATGAAAAAGAAAATTCCATTTCAGAAAGTACCGTAATAGTCATTCCTAAAAGGCTCTTCCCAAGACTTACTAACATGGCAAGTCAGTCAACATCTCTGCGGCTCACTGTGTGTAGGAGCACAAGAAGGACAAGAGCAGCTGCATCTCACTGGACCACTGTGAGGAAACAAGGCAGCACAGGTAAGGCACTTATGTGACCATCTCTGATCAAAGATGCTCAATAGATCTCCATTCCCTTCCCCTTCAATATGGCTCAAGAGTGGAAAATGAGGTTTTGGCAGTTAAGTAATTGTCCTAAGACCGCAGTTAGTAAATGGTGGAGAATTCAAACCCAGTTGTCTAACTCCAGAGCCATAATCACCATCACCATCACCATCACCATCATCATCATCCCTATTTTACAAGTTAGGACACAGATGAGACCAAGCCACTTATCTTAATGGCAGATATCAAATTTAAAAAACTTTCTGCTCAGTGATAAACCTTGGTCAAAATAAAACAACAACAGGGCCTCCCTGGTGGGGCAGCAGTTAAGCACTGCGCTATGGAGCTGTCGGCAGCGGCGACGTGAGTTCGACGCCAGGTTGGGGAGATTCCCACATGGCACGGCAGACCTCTCCTGCCTCACCTGCTGTTCCCCTCAGCATTGTATTTCTGTTGATCCGCCTGTTCAGCTCCCCACTCTGTCTCTGGTGACCCCTCTCACTGCCCCACGCCTCTGGCCTATACCCCAGCTTGTATGCATAAATAAATAAATCTTTAAAAAAAAAATCGAAAGAGTGACAATATAACAGGTACAACACTGTGAATGTACTTAATAGCATATAATGGCACATAAACATGTTTAATACAAGCAATTTTACCACACACACAGAAACCAGATCAATTCATGACTCTGCTGGTTGGCCTTCCCACTGAACAACGTAGCCTATAGCCACATATATGAGAATAGTAAAACTGAGGACTAATTCCAAACTGTACAGAGTTACCAGAAACTAACACTGTGGGGGAAATCATTTCTATTCCCTTGAATAATACAAAACAGTGCTATATTGTACCTGACTGTTTAGAAAAGAATATGAAGAACAGAATGTCAGAAAGCAAACTTCCTACAGAGGGAAGCGATATTTCAAGGGTTCTCAAGTAGCCAAAATGAAAACAAAAATATAAAGTGGATAAGCACGGAAGATTCTCCAGTCAATAAAGAGCCTTAATCCTGGCCACAGTAGCTTATACACCCCCTTGCTGGCAGGCTCCAAGGACCCTTCCCACAGATGACTGACAGTCTCAAGAGTCTTCCTGCATCCTCACGCTCCTCTCTCCATCTCCTTCAGCACTTTGGTTTTCCTGCTTCCAAATGTTTGGAACCATCTGATGCTCCTGTCACTCCATTCACCCTCCACACCTCACCACTACCCTCTCCCATCCAAGCTTCCTTCCAAATCCTGCTGAGCACTCTTCAAGAATGTCTTTGTACTCCACCAGACATGAGACTTGGTTCTGGTTCCAGCTCTGGTCAAGTCAGTCTTGGTTTCCTCATTGTAAAATGGACCTACATGATCTAAGTCTCTTAGGCTTCTCATATATAGTAATTCATCAAAACCTAAACAAGGTTCAGCCGGGCTAAACCACTTACCCAACTTTCTTTCCTATCTACTGTCTACACACACACCAAGATACAGCTTTGTAATGTTCAGATGTCCTAGGATATCTCTTCAAGCTGACTGTCTCTCAGGCGTTGGGCTTCACTACCTCACAAGACTCTTTCTTTAAAGAAAGGAATCACCCTGTACCTACTTTAGAAGTTGAGTTCTTCCCTCCTACCAACCAGAGTCACATGCTTTTATTAGCAACTAAAACAAAACAAAAACTTACTTCTCACACATGAAAATATACCAAAAAAGTCCATGTTTGAAACTATTCAACCAGAGGGGGTAAAGAAATTCAAGCCAAAATTAAGGCAGACTTGTGAGCTTATGAGTCTTAAGACAGAAGAAAGAAGTCAGCTTCTTCAAGTCTGGGGACCAAAGAAGGGCAGGGAAGAGCCTCTTGGTTTTCCTGTCCTCCACACTGCCCAAGTTCTCTACTGGTTTCTAGCAGGGAAGGAAAGGCTGAGCAAAAACCAGAGGTGGATTTTCAGCTGGCCCTGTATCTCTCCAAGCGCCCAACATAGTTCAAGAATGCAAAGAACTGGCTGAGAAGGAACAAGAAGTTCTTCATCTGGCTCCTTTACTGTATTCATGGACCGTGAGAGGACTGGAAAAATTCTGTCTAAACGCACATACCCCTCCTCTCCCAGAAAAAGGTAGTCTTTCTTTCCCCTTAGCTGCCTCTCACAGCTCTCCTCACATTTTGCCCGTGGATAATCCCTGATGGGATTATAATCCCCCAGTTATAATTCCTGACCCAAGACACAGGTCAATTTACTCATTTTTGTATTCCCAGGAATACCTAGCACAGCCCTACACCACTAGGTGTTTGGGAAACATATGTTAAGTGAGAAACAGAAGGATAATATAATGGCCTCTGAGATTCTTAAAGGAAACAGTAAACAAATACTCTCCCTCTCAAGTCCTGAGTTGCTATAAAAATTATCAAGACTGTTGGGAGTGTTTGATCTGGGTAGTGGTTACATCACTGAATACCTTTATGAAAAGATAGTAAGCTGTAGACTTAAGACTCAGCTGCTTTATAGGGCCTCCCCGGTGGCACAGCGGTTAAGTGCTGCGCTGTGGAGCTGTCGGCAGCGGTGATGCGAGTTCGACGCCCGGTCAGGGAGAATCCCACACGGCGCGGCAGACCTCTCCTGCCTCGCCCGCTGCTCCCCTCAGCAGCGTATTTCTGATCTGCCTGTTCTGCTACCCACTCTGTCTCTGGTGAACCCTCTCACCGCCCCACGCCTCTGGCATGTACCCCAGCTTGTATGTATAAATAAAAAAATAATAAAAAAAAAAGACTCAGCTGCTTTATTCTGAAGAAAGTAATATCTCAATAAAAAAAAGTCAAGGGCCTCCCCGGTGGCACAGCGGTTAAGCGCTGCGCTGTGGAGCTGTCTGCAGCGGCGACGCGAGTTCGACGCCCGGCCGGGGAGAATCCCACATGGCGCGGCAGACCTCTCCTGCCTCGCCCGCTGCTCCCCTCAGCAGTGTACTTCTGATCTGCCTGTTCTGCTACCCACTCTGTCTCTGGTGAACCCTCTCGCCGCCCCACAGCTCTGGCTTGTACCCCAGCTTGTATGTATAAATAAAAAATAAATCTTT